>JAAXLI020001348.1:0-14668 GCA_014621495.2 Entosphenus tridentatus | reverse complement strand
GTGGGTGGGGGGGTGTGTGGGAGTGGGGGGGTCATTGGTGGTGGGGGGAGGGTTGGCAATTGATGCTCATCTCTGTTCTATTGACGCCGAGTCCAGAGCGCGCGTGGCCCAGTGACTGTGAAACGGAATTAAGTGATGCGCAGATTAAACCGCCCTCGCAATATTGTGTGTGTGTGTGTGGGGGGGGTCTTCTTTCTTCTTTATTCTGGCGCGCGAGGCAAAGCGATGGCTCTGCTCAAAGGGTGGAAACGCAATAATCGAATGACTCCCCAGGATTTCTACGCGCCACGACATTCCCCGCTCATTAACCTCGTCACGAATTCTCTTCTCGTACACTGACCACGTCGCAATCTCCCCCCCCCCCCTTCCTCCTCCCCCTTCACCCTCTGGCAATCAGCCGCCTGCCCCAGAGCCTTGGTGCATTCCAGGACTGATTAGCAAGACGCGCTGGGACGTACCATTGATGGATCGGGGAGAAAGCGGCAGCAGCATTATTGGGGTGGTAAACACACGCACAGAGGAAGGGAGAGAGAGAGAGACTGTGCCCATGATCCGAACCAATAATGTAATTTTCCCACCGTATTCTCTGGATTGTAAGGTGCTCCCGAAAGTAGGACCGGTGCGTAATTTCAGCCGCAAAACTGTCGTGGTAAATATCTTGTCCGTCTCGACTTATAGGATTAGAGGAAAATATGGTAATATGATCATCTAGATTTGAAGTTTTCGTGACTGCAGGGATCCATACTCGTTGGTTCTTTCGGTAAAGTCACGTAGGTATGATATAATATAATAATGTATTATTGTGATTGAACATTACTCTAGTTGTAGTGCCTTATGCCGATAATCTCTACTCCAATCCATCCAGCAGTATTCCGGCAAAACAGCTGTATCGAGTGAGAGATTGAGCCCGTGAGTAAGACGCGCTTCAAACTCGTTGCCCCGTGTAAACAAAGTTGCCCTAACCTGGTCAACAACAACAAAAAAACAACAGCCGCCATCATCAGCCGCGGCGATTGTACCAGGCTAGGTGCACTTTGAGGTGACGCGAAGCGTCGACGGCTCGCTCACAGACCCAGGTGTCATGGGCCGACTGGAAAATGTGGTCTCACACAGAGACAAAACAGAGGCAAAAGGTCCCCCCGTATAGCCTTAACAGACTGTTGGGGCAAGTGGTGTTAGCGAGCACCTATGAAGGCCGGCACAGTACACGAGTGGGTGGGTAGCCAACACCTCGCCCGGCCGCCTTTGTCTCCCCAGTGGCGATGTTTGCACACCGCACCAGGTACTCATTCGAGGCTGAGTCGACCGAGGAGAGGCCCGGGACTGGTTCAGATAATCAACAGCGGTGTTGGCCGTGAGCGGGAATCGAAATCAGTGTGTGTGTATCTCTCTCGGCACGCACACACACACGCTGCGCATGCCTGCCAGATTATAAAACGAATTGACTGGTGATGCTGCAGACGCTTTGGCAGTGTTGCACAACCACAATTAACAGCAAATGCAAACTAATCACGTCCGTAAATACAACCGCAGTCTCAAGAGAAAGTAAATTGATTAATATAAATAGACGACATGTCAGGATTTGATCCTCATCATGTATGTGCTATGACGAAGGGTCATTTCCCGAAACGTCGGCTATAATATATTATACTGGTAGGAACCTCCTGGTTACACCAGCCCACAGGGGATTATTGTGTCCGTCGTGCAGGGAGGGGCTGGGTGGGGAGGGAGGGGCTGGGTGGGGAGGGGAGGGTGGGAAGGGGCTGGGTGGGGAGGGTGGGGAGAAGCTGAGTGGGGCTGGGTAGGGAGGGGCTGGGTGGGGAGGGTGGGGCTGGGTGGGGAGGGGTTGGTCACCCCGTGGTGCCCTTATAAAACTCAACGTTTAACCTACTCACGCCGGCTTATGCCCGCCCTCACAGTCGGGCATATTTGCGGAATACACCACGCCGCCGTTGACCTTGGCCATTGACCGAGCAACCCAACGTTCCTACCAGCTCCCTCCGCAGGAATGTGTTTATCACGATGAGGCATAGTTGTTGACCAATGGGCGTAGATTTTTTAAAACCATTGAATGCTAAACTTCTTAAAAACTAAACTCTTATATTTTACCAGGTAAAGCCCACTGAGCTATTAGCTCTTGTTCAGAGGCAACCCGGCCACACGTGATGGTAGCACATCGTTAAAGTGGTTTATATCATCGTCATAAACAGACGTGAGGATTTATAGTAGTAGCCATTTAATCTAAACGCCTGCTTCTACAAAAAAATGTGTAGGAGGGCAAAAACAGAGGAATCCAGAGAACAATCCACGGGAAGAGAGAGAGAGAGAGGGAGAGAGATCACGGAGATTACAAATATACAAGGGCAGGCATTGCCAAGGTCCGGGATCGAACCCACGAGATCCCTGCGTGTCAGCCGAGCTCGATCGCATCTCTTCGCCACCACGGCGAACCTCCATCGTTTGTTTTAAAATACAGAGGGGAGGGGGTGATGGGGGTTTTGCTGGTTGAAGAGCGTGTCTTATGATGCGGAGAATGTGGTCGTGATTCTAGTCTACTCTTGCCTATGGCAGCAATGCGTTCAGGAGCTAAATTCCAGCGTCTTGTTTTGCTAGCCACGGCGAGAGAGTTCGTGTAGTTTTGCGTTTCCTCCTCTTCCTCCGTTGAAAGAACGCAGAACTACGGCGGTTCGCGACGTGGCCCATTTCGTTGGTTGCATGACCACAATGCATCACTGTGCCTTGGCGTATTTAGTTTTCCAATCATGAAGGAGATGTTGCGCATCGGTCCGCTGTTGATGTTCTGATGCGGTTGATGGTCCACACCGTCAGTGTCTTCGAGGAGGAGGGGGAGGAGGAGCATGGATGACTGCATACGGTGCGAAATAAATGCAACGTACATACATGCATACGTACGTACATATAGACAAACTTTTCCAAATGTAATAGGAAAAAAATCACCCAGATGTAAATACTGCATACATTGTAGCGAATCGGTAGAATGTCGAATAACATCTCAAACTCTGGAGAACACAACCCACACGCATGAAAGATGCTTCAGCCCCACTCCTGGACCTCTATCATTGGGTTTCTATCATGAGGCCTCTATCATTGGGCCTCTGCCATTGAGGCCTCTACAATTGGGCCTCTACCATGAGGCCTCTACCATGAGGCCTCTACCATGAGGCCTCTACCATGAGGCCTCTACCATGAGGCCTCTATCATTGAGCCTCTACCATGAGGCCTCTACCATGAGGCCTCTATCATTGTACCTCTACCATGGGGCCTCTACCATGAGGCCTCTACCATGAGGCCTCTACCATTGGACCTCTGCCATTGGGCCTCTATCATGAGGCCTCTACCATGGGGCCTCTACCATTGAGGCCTCTACCATGAGGCCTCTACCATGAAGCCTCTACCATGAGGCCTCTACCATGGGGCCTCTACCATGGGGCCTCTACCATGGGGCCTCTATCATGGGGCCTCTACCATTGGCCCTCTACCATTGAGGCCTCTACCATGGGGCCTCTACCATTGGCCCTCTACCATTGAGGCCTCTACCATGGGGCCTCTACCATGGGCCCTCCGCTCAGATCCCACCGCCGGTTTAACGTTGCAAGTTCTCTCTGGATTCTTAATTGTGATAAAATGTTTTATGGTTCTTGTATTGTTTTTTTATAGACGAAAATAGGCATATAACGTAATGCAAATTAATAAATGTCTCTCAAATATTTCACGGACGTTGTCAGTGTCACAACGTTTCCCCCCAAAAAACGCCAAACGGCCATCAAATAAGGCAGCGCGATTAAAATGCGTAAAGAGACGAGAGTTAACACGAGGGTTAACTCTGGAAGGTTCATGTGGCATGTAATGTAATTAGTAAAAAAAAAAATACAGTTAACGGCGTCGCACATTTCTTTGACAAGTTTAAATTCTCGCTGCAGATAATATTTTGATTGGTGCCTCTCACGTTTCATTTTTGATGAACATAGGCCACGGATTTACATACACTGTGAATTTACGCATCGATTAGCCAATTGTAATAGCTTCCCAAGCTCGCAGCGGTACCAACGTAAGGTTGCACATCATGGATTCACTTGCTATGAAGAAGGGACATTGCCCGAAACGCCAGCTATTATGTAAATCCCCTTTTAAAGTGACAGTCTAAATTATTTCGTTAATTGTGCTCGCGCGCCACTGCCGATCCAGCAGCAGCAGCAGAAGCATCGCCCGCTAATTTTTATAACACAGAAGGAGGAGTGGATGGGCTTGACAGATCCGAATGGATCCCTGAGCGGGGGGGTGGGGGAATCTCCCTTTCGAAACGAAATCGCACGCAACGCTTCTCGGCTGTGTTCATTTAATGATTATCACTAAAGTACAAGTGAAAGACAAACAGTGCGGATAAAGAAAACAAGGTCAAAAGGTGGTGCAGGTGAGGTTGGAAATCCAAAAGGGCTTATACGAAAACCACACCAACAGAAAAATAACAATGTATATACAACACAGAATGTTCAATCTGTGTGTGTGTGTCACCCTGTCCACCGTGTATCTCCCTCGGCATCTCTTTCTCTGCACATCTCGGCACAGCGATGTATAAATAATGAGCATTTCATGGTCCACCGATGTATGTGTAGTGACGTTAAGGGTGTCACTATGGTGTTAGCGCCAGGCACTTTCAGAAGAGTGCTACTGTGTGCCTGGAACTTATGTTTGGACCAGAGTGAGTGCGGCATGCGAACGGGCCCTAGAGGGGACATAGACCTGGTGGCGGCCTGAGAGAGGGCAAGTCAGGACTTGGTCGTCTCGGTGAACCCGAGAGGGCACGTGACCGGCACAGGGTAGTGAGGGGCTCCGAGGGTGGTGGGGGGGGGGGCTTGAGGGACACGTGATGCTAGGTTGAGATCCTTCTGGAAAGGTCTCGAAGGGGGCGTGGCCGAAGGCGGAGGGAGGTCATAAAGGGGCAGTCCCAAGAGCGTTCTTGGCTGTCTCCTGGAATCATCCCGTCGTGCTACGTCTCTTCGGTCTGCGGGCTTCGCGCTCGGCATCGTGGGTCAGGCAGCGTGTCAGCTGACTAACCCGGTTATGTAGTGACTCCGTTGGGGTCTAGTTAATTGTGATCGCTGTAATGTTTAAGTCGTAGGCATGTTGGGGTCGTGTAAAAAATGTGTTGCCTCCAAGTCAAGGTGTGTTCCTCCGTGTTCAACACTACATATGTACGTGTGTTGGACTTCTTTCGCACCGTACGTAGCCAACCGTGCGAATGGGGGGGTGCAGGAAGGAGGTTCACGTCGCCCCTGCAGTCAACAGAGGCACTAAACTTCACCTGCGATGTTAAAGAGAATCGATTCAAGCATTGCATCGCCACTGAATCACAACGAACTATGTCTACTCTCTGCTCCATTAACCGAGACTTTCCGTTGAAGTCCGCAGTCAACCTTTGCTTAGTGGCAGGTCGCTCCTTCCCCTCTGCTGCTCCCATTGTCTGGAACTCCCTAGAAACCAGCCCAGGTTCAAGACCTTACTATTCTCCTCTGACTATGACCCACCGCCTCTCTCTATACATAGTCAACAAATATTCCCACTCGTTCTGTAAATGAGTGGAGTGGACGTGGTGGCTATGTACGTGTCCAGTAGTCCAGCAATGTGGAGGTGGACCACACAAATGTGGTGGAACTACCATCCCGTGGGTGTCCGAGGAGTTGCCCTACTCTTGCTCGCCAGGAGAAGGCGGTGCAAGAATTGTGAACTAACCCCCCCGCCCCCATCAAATATGACGTCACAAAGCTCGCCCCCCCCCCCCACCAAAACCATATTTCCAATTTGAAAATAAAACATGCTTCAAATTGCTTTAAACTATTGTCATTATAGTGCGTATTTAATGTGGCGCTGCACACTGATGTTATAGGAGTGTTGTTGTAACAATTCACACATCGTCACAAATGTCTGACACCCCCCCCCCCCCCTAGGGGGGGGGGGATTTTTGGACGGCACCTTACCGCGTGGGCTGCTGCAGCTGCCGTCTCCCCGCATCTTGTCCGCGGTTCCTCCTCCTGCTGCCGCCAGCCGAGTTGAGCAAACACTGCGTGGTGGTGGTGGTGGCGGCGGCGGCGGCGTTACAAGTTGACTTCTTCATCGTTAAAATCCGACATTGATGCACAAATCCAATCGCGTTCTATTGCCCACCAAAAATGTCCAGCGATGTTGGCGAATTTTGCTCTGCCTCAATGGGCACCATCATCATCGCCGCCGCCGCCACCATCATTTCTGTCGGGCGGGCAGAAAATCCCTACGACCAACTTCCGTCGCTTGCAAACCACTGCGTGGGAAGAGCGAGCGGTCCTCGTGCCAATGAGATGCAGGCGTCCCCGCCATACCACTGTGGAGTTGACGGGCGGCGCGGACGGAGGCCTCGGAGAAGAACAAGATCCGCGGATTATCTATCATAATAAGATCCCTCGGATTATCTATCTTAATTAATAGCACCTGTCTGCGTTCATTAAACGTTTACAGTACCTACGACAGCAGCGATATAATTGAAAGATTAATTCGCGTCTAATGCCGACTCGGAGCGAGTGGCAGCCTCCTGTCATTTTGATGTCCTCGGGTTGGTTAAGCTGTGCCACCCCCTCAACCCCGCCCCCCCCTCAACCCCTCCCCCTACTCCCCCCATCCCCAATATAAAAAATCTGCGTCTAAAACTTTCGCTTCAATCCCCCGAATCGCAAAACCTCGGCAAACGTTGGAACGTTGAGCCCACGCCGGGGGCTAACGTTGGGTCAACGTTTGGGTTCCAACGTTAGGGATTAACGCGGGGCCAACGTTGGGAACCAACGCTGGGGCCAACGTTGGGAACCAACGGTGGGGGCCAAAGTTGGGGACTAACGTTGGGGTTCCAACGTTGGGAACCAACGCGTGGCCAACGTTGGTGGGGCAACGTGGGGCCAACATTGCGGCCAACGTTGAGGTCCAACGTTGGGTCAACGTTGCGGACCAACGTGGAGCCAACGTTCGGGATCAACGTGGGACCAACGTTGGGGCCAATGTCGGGGCAACAGTTCCAACCACACGCCAACGTCGGGGCGAAGTTGAGGGCCATGTTGACCGAGAAACGATCCGTGCCAGCCAGGGTCGGCTGCCCCTTATTTAAATTCATCATCCAATGTCCCGTCTCACCCGATGCCGGTGAAACGCATTGCGAATCAGTCACATCCGAGTGGATTGTCTATATACATATCACACAGTGTATATTAACTATATAACCCCCCACCTCCTAATGTGTAAAATATGAAGCTGGGTGTCTAATTGATATTATTAGTGCCACACAGACAGCAGCAGACAGCAGCAGACAGCAGCAGGAGTTGTGGATTTCCAGGCACACGGTGCAATTACGAGACAACGGTTTTCCTAACTCCGTGCCGCAATGATGGGGCCGATTTTCCATAATTTACATGAATGATCATTACTTCCCCCCCCTCTCTCTCTTTCTCTCGTCTCAGTCATCTGTGACTGATGGCCCTTGCCTATTTAACCATTCCAGGAAACCGGCTGCTGACTCTGGATTTGATTTAAAAAAACGGCACTCTCGCACAAAAAAACGCTCCTACACATCCGCCTCCAAAAATGTATAATATAATGTTACTTGTTATACATATATATGAGTGCGCTGTGGCTTTTACGCATTTTACTTAAACTATAAACAACTGAGCTTGTTTTTTTTTACCCTAACAGTTCGGGCCCACTCTTTTTCAGAAGCGACCTTACTATCGCAAATGATTGCTCAACGAAATGGTTTAGTGCGTGGGCATTTAATGCTGCAGTTAAATACTCTGAATGCAAATTGATTCTAAATGAGGAGGGGGGGGGAACCGAAGAACCACAGAGAAAATCCGAGGGGAGAGAGGCATGCAAACTCCAAATACCCGTGAGTCTGGAATCATAGGCAAAATTTACTAATTCATATATTGTGTTTTGTTTCTGCAGGCCCAAGAGGTCTCTGAGTAATTAAGAACGAGTTCAGATGATTATACTCGTAGGACATCGGAGTCAGAGGGAGGTCGATGTTGAATTTAACAGACTGCATCCAGACCTCGAGCCAATAACGCAGAGCTGTGCTTTTCCTACGATTCCAGACTTATGGAACACCCTGTATAAAGAAGGAGTCAGGGCCGTGATTGAACCCGCGACCTCCTGTATACCAGGCGATGTCGTTAACATCTCGCCACCGTGGGGAGGAGAAAGGGGGGGGCGGTGGGTAGAATGATAGGGGGGGCCCCCCGGGAGTGGTGTAGGAGGAGCGGCAGGAAAAACAAGCGCACGCCCCTACATCTTCGGAATTGAACCCAACCCTCTCGCGCCGGGGGAATTGGCTGCAAGACAGTTAATGGCTCCGGGATTGACTTTCACACGCGGATCGGGTGAATCAATTTTGGCCAGGCCACATCGAGGCCCTGGGGTCAGAGATAATGACCCCAGGGGGAGGTGGGTTGGTGAAGGGGGTGGGGTTCGTGGTGGGTCGGCGTTGATCCTTTTCCGCGCCCACTTCGCTCTTAACCCATTCGCGACCGGCTCCACGCACGCGCCTTGCAGTGAAACCAGCGGGCGATCCCTCATCGCAGCAACGACACCCGCGGGAGGTGATTAGTGGAGCATGAGACGACCGGTCCGCCCGGCAAAACCGTGATCACCCATCCCCCCCCCCCCCCCTAGTTTACAGAAGTTGATACCCCGCGCCACCCCGTGCGAAACAAACACGTAAATAAATGTGTTTATTTACTTGTCTGTTTCTGGAGGAGGAATCGGATGAGCTATGAAGCTCTTTGATTTAAAGATGTCCGGTAAGGGGCACGGGGTCAGAACGTCGCAACAAACACGTTAATAATAAAAAAACACAATTGGAGTGCAACGTGTAGGACATGTATCCAATTAAAACTAAACACATTGTTATCTTTACCAGGTAAAGCATACCGAGGTGTTAACTTAAATTTTTCACAAGCGGCAAAGGAGTATTTGAGATAATCACTCAATCTTGGATTTCACGTAGCAGCAATTATCGCCCTTCCCCACGCACCCCGTCCCTCTCCCCTCTGCCCCCAACTGCTCAACTAATGCCCGATTTGCAGGCCAGATGCCAAGTCCCACGCTGCCGCACGGAGGCAGCTAGCAGCCTTTTAATTTGTGTTGAGACGAGATTCCATACCAGGCGCTCCGAGACGCCCCAGCGCATTGGACGTGACATCTACACATAAAAAAAAGATGTTAACACTTTAAAGAGACTATCGTTTTTTTTATGGAAAAAAAACGGATCATACGCTGGAACGTGATAACAAATGTAATGTTAATAGCTTCACAAAGTCAAAGACTCTCCACTTGTTCGCCATCGTTGTCAACACGTGCCTGGAATCATCACCAGGTGGTCTCCAGAGCCCGGAGTCGCATTTCTCGTGGCGTTGTTGCGAATTCTCACAAGTGATAATTTGGTTTTCCCCTTCCTGGCAATAAAACAGGTGTTAAGATGTTAAAGCACCAAACTGCCTCTGGTGTGGACCAATCAGTTTCAAAGACAACGCACATAATGTCAGAGCATGTTTTTTTGTTTGCATGTTCACCACAAGTATGTGCGGTTAATGGGGACACGATTCCTTGCAAAGGTTTCAGTTTGGTGTTTTAACATCTTAACACCTCTTCTTGGTTCTTTCGGTAAAGTCACCTTTTTCACACCTATCCCCTTTCTTCATCATCATCATCAACGTCGTGCTCAGATTGTAAATGTTGTGGCTTGGCTCTCCAACACACCGGTGTGCTGTACAAGTGCAGTGGTTTCCACAGAGGCACACACTTGAACTTGGAGGCAACACATTTATTACTACGCCCCAACAGGGTACTACGAAATACATAACGATATCGGTGGTAAGCTTTCGGTCTTTCGGTAAAGTCACGTAGATAGGTTGAAAGAAAATAACAAACACCTATCCACGTGACTTTACCGATAGACCCGTAGAATATTAATTCCTGCAGTCACGAAAGCTTGAAGTCAAGACATAGGTGGTAACTACCACGGTTAACTCAGACCCCAACAGGATAACTTCTCATCTGAGTCAGGTCAGTAACGTGATGCCTGACTCACGATGCCAGACGTGATGACCGAAGAGCGACGAGCGAGTAGACGTAGCCCCGCGGGTTGATTCCTGAAGACAGCCCGGATCGGCTCTCGGGACCTCCCTTACGTGCCCCTGAGCGTGGCTCGGCTCCGCCCACGGACACGCCCCCTTCTGGATCCTTCTAGAAGGTTCTAGGCCAATTTTCACGTGTCCCTCTCGCTACCCCTTGCCCCCCCCCCCCCTCGCTACCCTCACCTGGTCACGTGCCCTCTCTCGGGTTCACCCAGACTGTCACGTGCTCACTTGCCCTCTCTCTGACCGTCACCAGAGACTCAACAATGCACAGTTCCACCTTTTCCTCAGTAGCTGGCGCTAGACGCCGTAGTGGCTCAATATACGTCACTACACTAGTGACGAATTGGTACGTTCTGTTTACGTGACAACCCATACTAATTGGCTGTGTCGGGTGGTGGCGGGTTTACCGACACGTTTATATATTTACTCATTCAAAAAAAATCTATATTCTTTTTGGTTCTTTCGGTAAAGTCACGAAGGTAGAAAAATAATAAAGTCCCGACGTTTCGATCGCCGACGGTTGCTTGTGTGGCGATCGAAACGTCGTGATCTATTATTAATTTTCTACCTACGTGACTTTACCGAAAGAACCAAAGAGTATGGATTCCTGCAGACACGAACTCTTCAAATCAAGATTGTTTAATCTTGATTTGAAGCTTCAAATCAAGATTGTTCATCGATCGCCCCCTCGCTTGAGCGACGCACGTTGGTAACGTGAGCAAAAATCCACCGTGCATACATTTGCACGACTTTTTTGTTTGCGTCAATTCACTTGCCTATCTGCATTATCCTCGAATGACGATAATGCCGATGCTGCGGTGATGTATTGTACAGTTTTTGCGGTAAACTACGACGTATGCATCCAGATTGAAAACTAATTTCATTAGAACTCTTTTTTGTTGTTGCGTTTAGTTTGTTGTCCTTCCGCGCACCTCCGATTAGCACGGTTGGCTACGCACGGAGCGAAATAAGTTCAAAGTGCGTTAACAACAAAAGAACGCAGAAGTGGTCCTTGCATGTACACATCCGGCAGCTCAATAGCATTGGTTGAAAAAGCAAGCGTTACACCGCTGACGAGACAAGGGGGTGTCGAAACGGCGCCGGCCGTGTGGCTGATGGTCTGCGTAAGAAAAAATTGCTGGCAAGTTTTTCTTTATTTATTTATGGAGGCGGAGGGTCAGGCGTGGTGGAGGAGTTATTGATTGCGTATTTATTTCCGTATTACACATCCGTGTAATGTAGTATCGACACCATCCGCCCGCGGGCAGGAGCGAGGTGGGTGACAGGGTGGGAGAGGGGGGGATTCGCATCGCAAAATCGTAAAGAGACGCCTTTGGAGATGCCTTCATCCAGCAGTGGATGGGTTGATCGAGGTTGGTAACGAATGTGATGGTATGTTTTGGCTGGCCATCGCAACAAAAGACGGTGAATGCGTCGCGCGATTTCGGATGCGCTTTCGCGGCCGTCTGGAACGCTCTTCCTTCCGATATTCGGATGGCACTGGGAGCGATGCACTTTAAAATCATCTAGATTGAAAAAAATATATTTGAACCGCTTTTTGTGTTTAGTTTGTTGATCTTCCCCCACACATCCGATTAGCACCGTTGGTAACGTACGGATCCGAAAGAAGATCAACATACATACAATAACATTCATCATCATCATCAGCCATTGTCAGCTTGTTTGCGATCTCTAACACGAACCACTAACCGACATGTCCGGGCCATCTCCTTGTCTCTCTGAGTTCTACTTTGTCTCAGCTTGTCCCAGCTGAGCACCACCACCAGTCTCTCTCTGGCCTTCTTCATCCTCGCCTCCAGAATAAACACCTCGTCCAGAATTAACACCTCCTCATTTGAGACCCAAACATCGAAACCTTCTGGATTTGGACCCCCCCCCCCTACCTCCCTCCTCGAAGACACTGGCGGTGGGACCATCAACTGCATCAGATACGCAACATCTCCTTAGTGAATGGAAAACTAAAGACGCCAAGGCACAGTGGTGCGATTGTGACCATGCAGCCAACGCTATGGGACACATCGCGAACCACCGTAGTTCTGCGCCCTTTCAAATCAGGAGGACAAACAAAACGACACGAACTCTCTCGCCGTGGCTAGCAGACCTCGACGCTGCAACTTATCTCCTGGACGCATTGCTGCCATGGGCAAGAGTAGAATAGAATCACGACCACATTCTCCGCATCATAAGACACACTCTTCAACCAGCAAAACCCCACCACCACCCCCCTCCCCTCTGTATTTTAAAACAAACGATGGAGGTTCGCCGTGGTGTCGAGGAGATGCGATCGAGCTCGGCTGACACGCAGGAATCTCGTGGGTTCGATCCGGGACCCTGGCAATGCCTGCCGTTGTATATTTGGAATCCCCGTGATCTCTCTCTCTCTCTTCCCGTGGATTGTTTTTGCCCTCCTACACGTTTTGCCCTCCTACACGTTTCTTTGTAGAAGCAGGCGTTTAGATTAAATGGCTACTCCTATAAATCCTCACGTATGTTTATGACGATGACATAAACCACTTCAACGATGAGCTACCATCACGTGTGGCCGGGTCGTCCCTGAACAAGAGCTAATAGCTCAGTGGGCTTCACCTGGTAAATGTTTAATTTGTAATGGTTACAACAATATAAAACACTTGCAAAAAAATTACATCTCATCTTACTAAATGTATTAAAGACGACGTTTCGGACAATGGCCCTTCCTCATAGCACGTAAATGAGAAGGTTCGTTTCCTGATATGTGCCCGTGCGTGTGTGTGTGTCTGCCCGTGTGTGTGTGCGGTAGTGTAGCGGTTAGCGCGCTGCGCTATGAACCTGGCGACCCGGGTTTGATTCCCGCTCACAGCCAACACCCAGTGACCATTATCTGAACCGGTCCTGGGCCTCCCCTAGGTCGACTCAGCCTCAAATGAGTACCTGGTGCGGTGTGTAAACATCGCCACTGGGGAGACAAAGGCGGTCGGGCGTGGTTCTGGCCACACACCCCCTTGGTGTACCGTTCCGGCCTTCATAGGTTCTCGCTAACAGCACTTGCCTCTACAGTCTGTTAAGGCTGTACGGGGGATCTTTGTCTGCGCCCGTATGTGTGTGTCGGCCCGTGTGTGTGTCTTCCCGTGTGTGTGTGACTGCCCGTGTGTGTGTGTGTCTGCACCCGTGTGTGTGTCTGCACCCGTGTGTGTGTTTGCCCGCGTGTGTGTGTGTATGTGACTGCCCGCGTGTGTGTGTGTGTGTGCGTGTGTCTGCACCCGTGTGTGTGTTTACCCGCGTGTGTGTGTGTATGTGACTGCCCGCGTGTGTGTGTGTGGCTGTGAATCGGCAGTAGGATACGGCCGAGGGTGGGGGGGGGGGTGGTCAGTGAGCCGCACTCGTCCACAAATGAGGCCGAACCTCGTCCCGTCGCGGCGAACTTCGGTAACAAAGCTCGACAACACCGCGGCCTCCGCTCCACCTCCGTGAAATTAAATCTCAGCCTTCTTCCGCTCCTCCTAAGGTGACCCTCAGTGTTCGCAACCCCACAGCACCCCTGGATCTCCGTCAAATTAAGCCTGTTCCAGCCGCGCGCGGCTGTCGCCCCATAGATCGTGGTTACATCCGCGTGTGATCCCCATTATGCGGGCGGACGACACGGCCCAGCGGTCGAGCGCCTTGACTCCTCTCTCGCTTGTTTACAGATGCGGATCTTCGCGGCCGCCCTGGTTATTCCCGCGGGCGTAATTCATGGCAATAATACTACTACTACTACTCTTCGGGTCTTTCGGTGAAGTCACGTAGAGAGAAAATAATAAAAGAATCACGACGCAAATTTTTTTGTTCACCTGAAGACGGTTGCTTGTGTTGTGATGGAAACGTCGAGATTTTTTAAAAATTATTTTTCTATCTACGTGACTTTACCGAAAGACTCAAAGTGCATGAATTCCTGCAGTCACGAAAGCTTTAAGTCAACAATACTAATAATGTTTAACACGTAGGCTTTCGCGACCAATATCATCCGTAATATAGTTTTTTGGGGGTTAGATCGCGTAAATAAAGTAAATGCGTCCTTTAAACCAAATCCACGCTTCTATATAAGGAACGAAACAGGTGGACTTCTCCACAAATCTGGCTGTCGTCTGATGAAGATAGTAGTAATTACTGGCGAAACGTCGTACTCAGGTTGTAAATGTTGTGGCTTGGCTCTCCAACACACCGGTGTGCTGTACTAGTATACTACACTGTATACTACACTACACTATACACTACACTATACACTACAGTATACACTACACTATACAAAATACTACTATACACTACACAATACACTACACTAATATACACTACACGATACACTACACTATACACTACACTATACACTACAGTATACACTACACTATACAAAATACTACTATACACTACACTATACACTACACAACTATACACTACACGATACACTACACTACTATACACTACACTATACACTACACTATACACTACACTATACACTA
>JAAXLI020001347.1:25760-51249 GCA_014621495.2 Entosphenus tridentatus | reverse complement strand
TGTCGTCTCTACTTTGTCTAAATTATTATTCGAGCCTGAAGAAAACATAATCACATCAAATTCGGATGCATTGCGAATCGATTTTCACGGATGGTAATGCGGGCATCACGAGGATGAGAATTGATTTTTCTTTGTGTATCCATGAATAATCACAGGCCTACAAAATGCTACAAAAATGACAGCGGCTGCAACAAAAACCAGACGTGGCACATTCTCCTGCAGCTCAAAGCGTCTCTGCTCTCACGAGCCCTCGCCTCGGGGTGAGACTCGTCTCCCAGGAGGTGGAAATTCCACGTGCCCATGGCCAAGGCAGTTTATCAATCGGACAACCAGGGTTGACTTTGCAATGATGATGGTGGGCTGAATCAGAGGGGCGGGGTGGGGGGGCGCGTAGTGGGGCCATGGGGGAAATTGCACCCCACACCCCTTTGAGACCATAGGAACAAAACATCTTTATTGATATTTAGCAGAGAAAATACATCGCATTGTTTATTTATTTACTACTACGAATGACTGCACCCCCATTTGAAACGTTGGAATTATAGGAACATCCTCCCCCCCCCCACCACGTGCCCCTCCCCACGCCCCCACCCGACATCTTCAGACTGAACATGGAGACCACCCAAAGCCCGCCCCCCCCCATAGCTGCGGGGCCCCTCCAAAGCGCAGGGCCCAGGGCCGACACCCTGACCCCCCCCACCCCGAGCCCCATCCCCCATAACGCCACCGCCCTCCCAACTCAACGTGGAAACCTTTTAGAATATAGATCCACCTCCAGCTGAGCCAACCCAGGACTGGGGATATAGACTCGTGACCTGAATACTTTTACGGAGAGTTCAAGCACCGCACGGGCGTGTGCGACGTGACAGCACCGCGCCAACGCGGGTGGCTGTACTCCGTGACCACGTGACCTTGAGGGGCGCGCTGGCGCACACACACGTGACCCCAGGCGCTTGACGCAGCACCAAGGCACCACAGACAAACATTCGTGCCACTTAGAATGGAAATAATAAAATAATAAAAATAAAACATAATTATTCTGTTATTTTTGCATTTTCCATAAATATGCTAAAATTCCTATTGATATGCAAATTATTTTGTCAAGGCGCTCTTCCTCCTCCCTCCCAGCTTAAATAGACGCTCCAAGCCCAGGATGTCATTCAGACTGTCTTATCGACAGACCTGTTCTTCACCTGAGGACGGCTGCTTGCATTGTGGCCGAATCGTCGTGAGAATTATTTAATGTTTTATTTTTATTATTTCCATTCTACGTGACTTTACCGAAAGAACCAAGAAGACTCATGCCACTGTTGCCACCAAACCACACTCCCTGCCTGCAGCTCCCAACTCAAATCTCACCATCTCCGGCACGTTCAAAAAATAACAACCCCATTTTCATTTTTTCTTTCTCTCCCCATTTTATAATTTCACCAACACGCTCGGGTCTGGGTGGCTCAAGCGAACCACAACTAACAATGATCTGCCGACTCAAGTGCTCGGACACGTGGCCATTACGAACCCCGACAAACCACAAGGGAGAGACATGCAGCCCTGGAGAACCCTCTTGGGGGTCTGGGTGACGAACCCAACCCTGATCATGGGGCGGGCTGAAGCCCTGGGTTCGAACTCGGGTTGTTCGGGCTGGCCGCTGTCTCAGCGTTTACCCACAGTGCTTATTATCTTTTTACGAGACGCCCATCCAGCACCTCATCACTCAGCACTTTATTACCATATATCTTATAACCTTACGGGGGGGGGGGGGGGTTGTTTTTTATTCTCACACTTTTTCCTCTCACCATGGCTCTGAGTCGGATTTTACAAAACAGTCAGCAGATTTGTCCATTACCGTATTCGCTTTCACCTCCACCCGTAGAGCCTTATTGATTGTTACCGCTGCGGCTCGCAAGGAACCGGGTATTTTTAGGCAGCATTGGGGCAAAAAATCTGGGCGGGCAGCGGCGCCGAGGTCACGGCGCACGACTGGGAGGGTCGATAAAATAGCTACCACTTCATGGAAAGATTACTTAGATTACTTTTGCCGCAATACATTTCCACGTGATGAGCCACTTCTGTTGAGCTTTCATTTGTGGCCAGGTCGCTTCGCACAGCTCAGTGGGCCTTACCGGGCCAAAATAAAAATATTGAATCGTTTCATAGCTTCAACAATTAGTCACTGCCAGCTGAAGGTCTTCCTCCCCCGACTACCACCCTTCCCTGCACTCCCCCCCTACCCCCGCGTCGCATGCGCCGCTGCAGGGGCGGTCGTGCCTTCCCGCGTGCGGGAATTCCGCGGCACCTGGCAGCGATTGGGAGCCCGGCTCCACGGCGCGGCCAAAGGAGGCCCTCGCCAAGGGTGCCGACGGCGAAAATCGGCCAGAAATAAAAGCAAAATAAACGCGCGCCTCTCCCACGCGCTCCCGAGGCACCGATGGCCAAAGATGAACCCAGGAAAACCGGCGTCACCCATCGGCAAGAGACGCAACCGTGACGCCGACACGGCCCCCTGCCGCCACATGCAACGAACAAAGACAAAGATCCCCCGAGTAGCCTTAACAGATTCCTGCTGTTATAGCGAGAGGGTGGTGTGTACAGCACCACGCCCGGCCACCTTAGCCCACCCAATGCTAATGTTTACACGCTGCAACACGTGCTCATTTGAGGCCAAGTCGACGTAAAGGACGGGGGCCAGGACCGGCTGCGGATATTCATCACTGGTGTCAGTGGCCGCGAGTGGGAATCGAAACTCGGGTCACCGGGTTTGTAGCACAGTGCGCTAACCGCTGCGCCACCCCTCCCCCCCCACCAAGTACAAGCACGCACGGAGTGAGACAAACGAGCTCGGATTAGAGACGCTATAAATATTTACACACACGCTTGCCACCATGCCTCCAAACCACCATGCCCATGTTAAATACCTCGTTTGCTAAACAGGGGTCACGGGTTCGATCCGGACACCGACGCCTGTATATTCGGAGTAGTTTGAAGGTCCTCTGAGGTCGCGTGGATTTTTCTCCGGGTCCTGCAGTTTTTGCCTGCACGTTTAGAATCAACATCGCCACGCGGTTCGAGTATTTTATTTAGCTGCCGTAAATTTCCACGTAGCCCGCTTATAATTGGCCTATCATCTGTGGCCAAGTCGCGTCTGAACAGGAACGATACAGTTCGGTGGGCCTTAACCTGGTAAAATAAAACATATTTTAGTTTCGATGATTTGATGACTGGTGTCGACCATTCAGCTCACGACTCACACATCGAAGTGTACGGGCACGGGGAGCCATATCAAATTAATTGTATTTTATATCGGCGTCATTCGTGCTAATTGCGTCCCACAACGCTGAACGTTTTTTCCCCGAATCGGAACGAGCGCCGACGCATCACGGTTGCTCATACCCCTCTTTAGAGCCATCCCGAACCACAGGTGGGGCAATTCCACATTTCTATGACGGGAGCGCAAGAGCCTCTTCCCTCCGTTAGAAGAGCCAACGTTTGCTTCCGCACAAAGTGTTACTCGATGCTGGTCTGAGGCATCCACCAACCACGATTTGAAACCGCGATATTCTCACTGCCGGCCGCATGCTGGAACGCGAAGCCACCTGAAAACTCGCTTCTTTCGAACCGCTTGACGCGTTTCGTTTGTTGATGTCCTTCCCCCGCACCGCCAATTAGCACGGTTGGCTGCATACGATGCGAGAGAAGTTCAACATACGTACTTGCATACCTGGAAGGGTCCCATTTGTGATTTATGGAAGTAACACGCGAGCACGTTAGCTTCAGGAGGCATGCACCCACAATTCGTAATTCTAGGCTGAAATTAAAGAGGTGCTATTTTCAGGTCGAGTATAAATTACCCGAATGAAGCTGACAAAAGGAAAGAGCGGTCTTTCGAGCACGGTGTAGCATCTATATTTTTTGTTTACGCCGCACGTTTGCTCCTGCATAATGTCCACGCTGCCGTCGTTTAAAAAAATATCGTATTTGTTCCAAGCAATCTCTTCTCACCGAGCAATTATCCCAAACGCTCCGTGGCTCTGGTCCTTTGCCGGTCACCGCATCGCAACGACGCTTCCAGACGCGCTTCCGCGGCCGTCTGGAACGCTCTTCCTTCCGATATTCGGAAGCCACTGGGAGCCACGCACGACAAACTAATTTCTTAAGAACTGCTTTTTGTGTTTAGTTTGTTGTCTTACCCCCACACCTCGGATTAGCGCAGTTGGCTACATCCGATGTGAAAGAAGTTCAACATGCATCACACATGCCCAAGAAGCGTGGTACGAATCCGTATTTTAGCTCAGCCAATCATCCTTCCAGGGTTTACAAAATACCTATTGCTTTTTTGGACATCAGAAGTGGTTGTGCTATGCGTAGACTGATGCCTGCCATGGGAATGTGGAATTTACACCTTCTGGCAAAAGGTGGCCAGAGGCAAGTGAACCGTTTTTGAGCTTTAACATTTCGCCTCTTGCCCACTTCCCCTTTGGTAGTCATGAGGTCAGCAGGTCACGAGTTCGGTGGGGTAAAGTGTGGGCACTCCCACTTGTTCCAAGTCATCCGGCCGGGCCAGATGCCTACCGAGTACCCTGGCGTTGGGCACTCCGATGGCAAAGCGATCGCAGAAACCGACTTCCTCGCCAAAGCATATCAGAAATGTATTTATATTTCTACATCTATTTAGAAAATACATTCACCTCCACTGCCTGAAGTTGAAAGGCAAACACAGCAAGGGATTCTTTTCATTTTTTTCGTCTTTTTCATTTAAAACGCATTCTTTCATAAAAAAGAATGGTAAAAAAAATCCGCGGTGGGGGGGGTGGTGGTAGCGGGGGGTGGTGGTGGGGGGTGGGTGGTTAACAAAGCAGCACAAAAGAACAAAACAGGAAATTCCTGGAACGTGCAATTTACAAAAGTGTTTCTTCAGAAGGAGGGTGAGGAGGAGGGCGGTGCAAGGGGGGGGGGGGTTTCCGGGGGGACGAACAAAAAAAAAGAGAATTCGTGTTGGTTTCCCGGGGGGCCGGGTAGCAAAATACGCCCCCCCCCCCCCCCCCGCGGTGCGCTAAACCGTTTAGCCACGGAGTTTCTGTCTCCCAACGTTTTCATCTCGGCCTTGCCCCCCCCCCGTCCTTCCATGCCCTGACCCAATTCCCCCGCTCTCTCTAGGGGGGGGCGCCGAATCACGTGGCTTCTGAAGGCTCTCTCACAGTACACGCATCGGATTGTTTACGTTGTGTGCTTTTTTTACGTTTCGTTTTTCACCCCGCACCCACCACTCCCGCCTACCCCCCGCACATCATATAAGCGTCACGTCGCACGACCGAGGATCCGTTTGAATGTCACGGAGCAGTGTTTGAACCCCCTTTGCATGAAATATTTTTCTACTTCAAAGGCATATCTATAATAATGTTGTAATTGCCAAGAAATCACCAGAAAGCAGGAAGCACTTCTTCACAATTCTGCCAAACTGCCTGACGAAGTTGTTTGTTGTAATCACCAGCGAAACGTCACAGTGCTCAATTGTGACTCTTGTGGGTTTACTCGCCATCACGTCAATGTGCTGAAGTAGTAATCGGCACGTTTTGTTCACGTGACAAACCTTACTCGTGCAGCTGTGTCGGGGTGGTGATCGTGGGACGACGACACATTTACACGATCGAACGCACGACATCCTGCATACCAGGCGAGGTAGTCAACATCTCGCCACCGCGGCGCCATAGATGTCACCTCATGGCAAAAAAGCACCGATTGAAAACGGTCCTCTTGTGCACACATCGGTATAATCGGCTCACGGCTCTGCAAATTCGCGAGAATCATCAACTGCATCTGCAGAGCGCATGCATGTGCGAGCGCCGGGTAGAGAGGACTTCCCCACAGGGCATATCGATCCATCCCTTTTCCATACGGCCTTGCAGAGAGAGTGTGATGGAGCGGCTGTCGGTACAATGCCGAGCTCTTCGCGCTGAAGGACTGAGAGCCCCCGTCCGTCAACGCAGTCCAACAGAGTGGCGATAATTCACGTCAAATTACCAATGCGACTCGGGATCTGTGAAGGAGCTGCCTTGCGAGTGGTGGACAAAGTTCAGGGTGGGGGGGCCGCGGCGGGCGGGGGCGGAGGGGCCCCGCCCGGGGCGCCCCCAAAACGCAGCCGATCATCCCTCGACGGTCCAACAAAATGAGTGGCAGCTCTGTCAGAGATATCAACGGTGTGGTCGGCACGATTGATAAACCGGCCCCCACCATGGGAATGTGGAAAATTCAGATTGTTATTTTACCAGGTTAAGCCTCCACTGAGCTATGTAGCTCTTTTTCAGAAGTGACCTGGCTATCACAAATGATAGCTGTACGAAGTGGATTATTACGTCGAAATTTATAACAGCCAAATACTAGTAAACGCGCGATGCCGATTCTAAATGTGGAGGAAGAAACCGGAGGACCTGGAGAAAAAGCCACGTGACCACGAGGAGAGAGATGCAAACTCAAAATATACAGCAGGCGTCAGGGTCGGGATCGAACCCACGACCTCCTGTATACCAGGCGAGGTAGTTAACATCTCACCACGGAGAGAGAGAGAAAGACACGCAGACTCCAAATATACAGCAGCAGGTGTCAGGGTCGGGATCGAACCCACGACCTCCTGTATACCAGGCGAGGTAGTTAACATCACGGCCAAACGCTTGGGACGTTTCAAAGTCAGTACTTTTGAGCAAATCTCCCCCACGGGACGTCCGCCATCGATTTCCTACCGATCGCGCTATCGGCATCGCACCGCGGGACGAAGGATCCACGGATCTCTGACGCGGCGCTTGCGACCCTTTGTGAAGGAGAGGACGGCCGCCACCCAGGCGGACGTCAAAGAGACACTTTTGAGACGTCTTCGACGAACCTCCGGGACCTACGCGTCAGCGGCGCGGCACTTTCAGCAAACGTCTTGCCACCCAGGGGAGTGTACGGTTCGTCGTCACAACTGTCAAAATTTTAATTTTAGCCAAATTAAGTGCTAATAGAAATGTATCGCTATGGCTTTTTTTGTGCAGTCATTGGTGACCGGGCAGAAGTAATCAACTCACCACGCTTACGAACCCTGTTTAACCACAACTCAGTAAATGCAAGATTCTAATGTGTCTCCTCTATGCGAGTCTAAGGAGTCTATGGATCTGTGTGTGAAGCAATGCAGTCATTGGTGACCGGGCAGAAGTCATCAACTCACCGCGCTTGCGAACCCTGTTTAAACCACAATTCGGTAAATGCAAGAATCTAATGTGTCTTCTCTATGCGAGTCTAAGGAGTCTATGGATCTGTGTGTGAAGCTATGGATCTCTGTATCTACGATATGTCTCTATGCAAGCCATTTGTGAGCGGATGACACCAGCAATTCACTTCACTTGAAAATCCGGTTTGGTTTATATTACTATGGGAACCTCATTTGCCAGTAAAAATAAGATAATTGGTTTTTTACCCTTCTATCTGGCAACAAAACTGACACCTTTTTACAAGGAGTCATGTTTGCATAGACCGCAATACCTGCAGCCATAATGCAAACAAAAAACATAACTGATAATGTGCACTGTCCTTGAAGTTGATTGGTCCACACCCGAGACAGCTTTCCTTAGAGCCTAGTCTCACATGGGTTGGACCAGATGACGCCAAATTTATCACGGGCTGCAACCCAGCATCAGAATGAGAACCTTGATTTATACTGGAGGAAGAATCCGATGAGCTATAAAGCTCTTTTTCGCAGGTGTCCAGAAGGGGGCACGGAGTCAGAACGTTACCACAACAAGCGATACAAAAACACGACGGGGAGTGCAAAGTATAGGAAAGATAAAAATGAAATCACTTAAAAAAATTCAACCCAGGATCCTCGTCAGTGCCAAGCTCAGCGCTTCGACCTCGAAGCCAGCCAAGCAGCACCCCCCCCC
Source organism: Entosphenus tridentatus (assembly GCA_014621495.2). NCBI lineage: Eukaryota > Metazoa > Chordata > Hyperoartia > Petromyzontiformes > Petromyzontidae > Entosphenus > Entosphenus tridentatus. The sequence continues at coordinate 43,339 of JAAXLI020001347.1, read as the reverse complement.
ACCCCCCCTCAAGTAAGCGGTACCTATTATACCCCCCCTCAGCCCTCCCCGGACACTGGACGACAGACAGCGGCTGATTAAATAATGAGCGGTCGTTACCTTTGGCACCGCGCTGGTAACCGTAATGCAATATTTAACAGTCGGCACGTAGCGCTTGAAACGGTAGCGTGACCTTGCGACCTGACCCCCCCCCCCCCCGCCCCCCCTCCGCCGCGTTATCGACCCAACACGGAGCAGGCGTCCGTGTGCCGATGGCAAATCGAAACGGTAGGAGCTCCGAGCAATGGGAGCTGATTGTAACAAAAAAAAACAACAACACGCACACAGACACACACACACACGTAATAAATACAAAGATCCCCCATATAGCCTTCAACAGACTGTTTGGGGCAAGTGCTGATAGAGAGCAGCTGTGAAGGCCGACATGGCACACTAGGGATAAGGTGGTCAACACCACACCCGGCTGCCTTTGTCTCCCTCGTGGTGATGTTTACACACCGCACCAGGTACTAATTTGAGGCCGAGTCGACCTAGGGGAGGCCCAGGACCGGTTCTGATAATCGTCACGGGTGTTGGCCGTGAGCAGGAATCGAACTCCGGTCGCCGGGTTCGTAGCGCAGCGTAGCGCTAACCGCTGCACCACCGCTCCCCGCACACACGCGCATGCACGCACGGTTGGCTACGTACGCTGCGAAAGAAGTTCAACATACGCGCGTACAAATTTGCCCCTCTACTGCAAAAAAACACGACAGGAGCCTCCTGACAAATGAGTCCTGAGACTCGGCGAGGCTTTGCTGGGCGAAACAGAGAGGACTTACAACAAGCGGAATAACCACAGCGGTAAGCGGCGACATGCGGCTCGCTCTAAAAGGGTGTCTCTGCAGGGGGTTGTGGGTCTTTGTTTACGCCAGGAAGAGGAGGAGGCGGCGGTGGTGGTGGCGGTTTCTCAGTGGTGAACCCGGATGTGAAGGAGGACCGTGGAGTGGACTTGGAGATGACGGCGCAGGCCAGGAACGAGTGAATAACGAAAACAAAGGAAGGCGGGGCGCACACCATGCTGGTGGAAAAATGCCAGGCATATGAAGACGAAGGATGATGATGACGACGACGACGACGACGACGACGCACAACCAGCAATTCTCTGCTCAGCGCCTTGGTTAAGGCTCCATATCCCTGTAGTTCACGAATTTTCAGAGGGGGGAGAGGCCACTTGCGCCGATAAGCCATCATCAGTGTGAGGAGGGCCGCGCCACGCGTTTGAAACCATCGGGGGTTTGACAGCAGCAGCAGCACGACAACGATGATGATGATGATGGGGCGGTGTTCTCACTTGTCGTGCGATTGTCAGGGGGCCGAACCTCAGGGGCCTCACCAAAGGCCACCAGGGGCCGCCAGTGGCCCGCGAGGGCCTTGCAATGACGAAGGCTGCTAAATATAACATCAACGCAAGTAGATAATATGATGTACGGGAGCCCAGCCAGGATTTGAACTTGTGACCTGACCGAGTTCAAGCACAACGTTTGGCGGGTGATGCTGCTGCTGCTGCTGCCGCTTGCGTTGGGCAGAGGGGCGCAGGCACAATGATCAAAACGCTCGCGTTCGATCGCGACGCTGCGTGTGGCCTTAAGAGATCAAACGTATAACGCGAGACTTTTTTTTTGAGCGAATGGGCCCTTTCGCTGGTGTGCTCATGCAGCAGGGCTGTTGCCCGAAACGTCACCGATCCCATAGCCTTCCTTTGAAAGGCCACAGTGATATTGAGCGAGGACTTCCGAGTTAAGCCCTCACCCATCACCACAAGACAAAAAGATCCCCCGTATAGCCTTAACAGACTGCTGGGGGCAAGTGCTGTTAAGCGAACACCTATGAAGGCCGGCACGGTACACGAGGGGGTGGTGGTGGGTGGTGAGCACCACGTCCGGCCGCCGTTGTCTAGCGAGTGCTCATGTTGACATCGGCCTCGGCAAGGTAAGGTAATTGTACCCTTTTTACCGGGTAAAAGGGTAAAGGTGTCGACATGCCAAGGGGTAAGGGTAAAGGGGAGGGTAAAAGGTAGGCTCGTTGCTTTTTACCTTTTACCTTACCTGCTAAAGGGTAAAAGGTAGGGTAGAGTGATTGTATTGTGGTAAGGTAAAAGGTAGGGTAAAGGTAGGCTCGTTGTTTTTACACTTTTACCTTGCCGAGGCCTATGTTGACACACCGCACCAAGAACTCACGTGAAGCCGAGTCAACATAGGGGAGAGGCCCAGGGCCGGTTGAGATGAACGTCACCAGTGTTGGCCGTAAGCGGGCATCTCACCACACACACACACACACACCCACGCGCACACAAAGACAAAGATCCCCCATATAGCCTTAACAGACTGTAGGGGCAAGTGCTGTTAGCGAGCACCTATGAAGGCCGGAACGGTACACGAGGGGATGGGTGGCCAGCACCACGCCCGAACGCCTTTGTCTCCCTAGTGGCAATGTTTACACACCGCACCAAGTACTCATTTGAGGCTGAGTCGACCTAGGGGAGGCCCGGGACCGGTTCAGATAATCGTCACCGGTGTTGGCCGTGAGCGGGAATCGAACCCGCTCAGCGTGCACACCCACACATGCACACCCACATGCTCACGCCACACACTCAAAACACGCTCACATACACACATACACGCTCACGCCACACTCAAAACACGCTCACATACACACACACACGCTCACGCCACACACTCGACCCGCTGCGAGGAGGGCTCAGGGTATAGACGGGGTGACGTGACCACGCGAACGAGCTACATCCATTACCCCAGTGGGGCAGCAGCAGCAGCAGCAGCAGCCGCGCGACATTATTTTAGTGAACCACTCGACCGTACCGGGAGGGCCGGCTGGCCCAAGGCGCTAATGGCACGTCACAGCAATCTAATCGGGCGGCGCACTTTGGTGTCGAGGTTCATATCTGGCTCTCTGCCTTCCCGCAATGAAACAGAGGTGCCAAGTGACCGCACGACAACATTAAGAACAAATTATATCAAACGATAAACTCAACTATTTTTTTTATTTTAACCAAGCAATGGCTCACTGAGCTATAGAGCTCTATTTCAAAAGCGACCCTGAGAAAAATCTACGCGACCACGGGGAGAACAAGCAAACTCCATACGTACAGCAGGCATCAGGGTTGGGGATCGAACCCACGACCTCCTCCATACCAGGCGAGGAAGTTAACATCTCACCACCGCGGCACCCAAAACTATAAATTTGTTGTTTCACTGAACGTCGTAGGGTTTCCCAAACAACTCCACCACGACGGTCTTTCGGCGTTTACCAATTTACCCCCCCTCCACCCCCCATTAAAATAGAAAATAACTCATTCCACGCCACACACACGCGCTCCACGATTGTTAAATGCGTGCTCCCACGTGACACACTGAGCAATTAGCTCCGTCCGCGTTAATGGAACAGATTGAAATAAAGATCGAGATCTCAGTGCGTGCGCGCACACACGTGTCGCACGTGTGTGCGCGCGCACACACGTGTCGCACGTGTGTGCGCGCGCACACGTGTCTCACTCGTGCGTGTAGATCTACACGCGTCCCACGAGACACAGACATGGTTAATGGCTTAACTTGGTGCTCACAACGAATTTTCAGAGGTGGGGGAGGGAGGGGGCAGTTTCGCCGATCAGACATCATCAGCAGCGTGAGTGAGGGTGCCGCCACATTGGCGGTTTGTGACGGCAGCAGCAGCAGCACGACAAAGATGATGATGATGGGGTGGTGTTCTCACTTGTTGTGCGATTTTTGGGTGGGGGGGGCCGTACGAAATGCCACTGCGTGAAAGAAGCTCAACATACATACACACACACGCACCTCTGATTAGCACGGTTGGCTACGTACGGTGCGAAAGAAGTTCAACATACTTACAGTACATACGTCACGTGGGACGTGTTTCACTTCTAATTGAATAGGGAGTCAATTTGGTAAACGCGGAAGGACGTAGCGTGGCGATGGTGGTGGTGCCTCGCGAGGACTGGCATTTTAAAACCACCGACTTAACAGTTAATTTTGGCTGCCAACAAATAAGAAAGTGAATTTTACTGACGACCCAATATTTACACGTATACACGATTCGCTCATTGCGGACGAAAGATACCATTGAAAAGACTTGAGGCAGTTGTGCCACGTCATCATCTTCCAGGACCACCGACACAAGGTGGTGCACTACTCGCTACGAGAGTTCCATCCGGCCACCTCCAACATGTAAAATATGAAAAACGAACCATGGCCAGAGCCAGCCATAGCAACATGGCCCTGTCACCACCAACACAGCCCCCGACGAAAAAAATAAACCGATTGCGTGATGAGACCAGATGTTTTTCTGCATCTCTAACCGGTCAATTGCCCTCCCCTTGTAAGGGCAGTTTTCTTCTCATCCGTTTACTCTCCCCTCCACCTTGGCAAGCACATGTTGTACGGGGGGAGATGGATATCAGCAACATTCCTTTCCCGGGGAAAATGAAGCGTTATTATTGTTACGGCCGCTCTCTCTCTCGGTCTCTCGGTCGGGACCTCGTGATTAATGACAGAACTCCGCTCGGGCGGAGGCAATGGCAGCGCCCGGCGCACGCTCTCTCGTTTGTTTGCAGAGTGGAGGTTGTTGCACTCTCTCTCCGCCGTGATTTTCCGCGTTAGCGCTAAATTTCCATCGATTAGTCCGCGCCGCTGATTTACTATAAAATGATAGCCAGACGGCGGCGGGGAGGGGAGGATGGGCGATCAATTCCAAGCGCGGAGGCTGAAGCGGGCGTCGCCCGTAAAGCTCCGGCGCATTGGCAGATCAAAATTTCCGACGACAATGTACACGGAACCATTCCTAACGGAAACCAACATCGTCCGCGGCGACGGTCAATCGCGCTGCTGGATGAAGTCTCCGCAGAATTGTCGCCACAACACCTTGGAGCCGCACGAGCCGATTTCATCGCCGCCCATCTCACCGAGCGGACGCGAAAAAAATCAGGTTTCTCCGGCGGTCTAAACAAAGACTGCGATTCCGAACGTCCTCCCGAAAGCGTCACCTCCCTTGGCTACCGCTCCTCCGGCCACCATCCCCCCCCCTTCCAGCGACGAAACCTGCCCAAGGCCAAGCTTGTACGCATGCTTGAACCAGACGCTGTCTCCCCGACAGACCTGGTCTTCGCCTGATGACGGCTGCTTGCGTTGTGGCCCGAAACGTCGTGAGAATTATTTATTATGTTTTATTTTATTATTTCCATTCTACGTGACTTTGCCGAAAGAACCAAGAAGATGCTTGAACCTCTTTCGCACCGCAATGGAGCCAACCGCGCTAATGGGGGGTGCGGAGGTCTGGTGGTGGCCATGAGCGGGAGTCGAAACCGGCACGTTTAATTTTCTTCAAGGTAAAATGTATATCTACGCAATCTAACCCGAAAAAAAACTCTATTATGGATGATATGGTCGCGAAAGCCCCCTCCCTGCGTGTTAAACTAAAATGTACATCTTCTTGGTTCTTTCGGTATATTGAAACTAAAATATGTGAAACTCTTTTTTATTTTCTCCAAATAAGGCCTACGGAGATGCTATGTAGCTCTTTTTTAGAAGTGGCCTGTTGATTATAAATGTGGAGTGAAAAACCAGAGGACCCCGAGAAAAATCGACGCGACCACGGGGATAGACAACACGCAAACTCCAAATACACAGGCGCTAGAGTTAGGATCGAACCCATGATCGCCTGTATACCAACCGAGGTAGTTGACATCTCCTATCCACTGCAGTGCAACCAAGATCTCATTCAAAAAGGGATTAGAAACCCAGGATCTCATCGCTTTGACGTCAGAGCCAACCAGGCAACCCACTCCTTGGATGTAACCTTACAGCACAGAGTTGAAAAACAGACTCAAATGTCAAGGGCAGAAGTTGAATAGACCTCTGGCTTGGCAGTCCACCTCATTAAGTGTCGACCACTTAATTGCAAAATCAAATGCTAAATAATTAGCTTATTTCGGCTGTGAATTCTCACCCACGCATCACCTTCCCGCAATTAACGTCCGAGGAGGAATGGATGAATGCGGCTAAGCGGGGGCTCCACGTTCCCACAACTGTGGATCCGACATCCTGACGAGACACGAATGCGTCACAAATTTTCAATTAATAAAAAGGTGCCATGAAGCAGCCTCGGCATTACGGCAGCCATTAATCAGCTCGGGCAAAAAAAAAACGCAAGAGGGGGGCTATTCTTATTGGTTCTTTCGGTAAAGTCACGTAGAAGGGAAGTAATAAAATAATAAAAATAAAACATAATAAAATAATTCTCACGACGTTTCGGCCACAACGCAAGCGGCCGTCCTCAGGTGAAACCAGGTCTGTCGAGGCGACAGCTTTAAATCGAGGGGGCTATTATTAGCTCGTTAATAGCAGATGTGATCCAATTAAAATGCCACCCCCCTCCAACCCCCGCAGTGGCAAATGTTTTAGCATTTAATTTGCGTCGTGAAACGCTGAACATTTTAAGAGCATCTTTTATGAGAGCAAAACACCAGACTGCTAAAACAATTGCCAGAATTCGATGGGAGAGTGTTCTGAAATATCAGCTTTTGCTTCGGTTTATCGTCATCAAACGCGCCCTAGACACTGCTGGAAGTAGGCCTCCCCTATCGCCCCACCATCCCTCGTGCTCCTGTGATGTAGGCACGCTGAACTTCTTTCGTACCGTACGTAGCCAACCGCGCTAATCGGAGGTGTCGTGGAAGGACAACAAACTAAACACAAAAAAAAGTTCTCAAGAAATGAGTTCGTCAATTTCGATCATTTAAAATCACACAGCTCCCAGTGGCTTGCTAATATCGGAAGGAAGAGCGTTCCAGACGGCCGCAGAAGCGCGTCTGAAAGCGCCGTGCGACGATGCGGTATCCTCCGTCTTTGTTCGATGGCTGAGCGGAGTTCGCGTGATGATACTTTATGCTCTTTGACGAGATCAGCGAGGTCTTGCGGTGCAATTGTGGCAAGCACTTTGTGTGTAACGAGTGCCACAATCGATCTCGCTCCCGCACATGGACTACATTCGTTGCTCCATCTCCACAGAGTGCCCTTCCGTTAGCTGCCACTCCATCAGCCGCCAGCCATCTCATCGCCTGCCCAAGCCCCACTCACTTTCTAAACTAAATCTAAACAATTTTTTTATTTTACCACGTAAAGCCCCACTGAGCTATGTAGCTAGTTTTCAGAAGTGACCTGGCGATTACAAATGATAGCTCAATGAAGTGGCTTATCACGTGGAAATTTATAGCAGCCAAATACCCGATATGCGTGATGTCGATTCTAAATGTGGAGGGAAAACCAGGAGGAACCGGGAGAAAAATAATCGCGACCACGTGGACAGAGATGGATGCAAGCTCCAATTAAACAGCAAGCGTCAGGGGTTGGGATGGAACCCACGACCTCCTGTGTACCAGGCGAGGTAGTTAACATCTCACCACGGGGAGAGAGAGAGACATGCAAACTCCAAATATACAGCAGGCATCAGGGTTGGGATCGAACCCACGACATCCTGTAGACCAGGCGAGGTAGTTAACATCTCACCACGGGGAGAGAGAGAGAGATACGCAAACTACAAATATACAGCAGCAGGCGTCAGGGTTGGGATCGAACCCACGACCTCCTGTATACCAGGCGAGGGAGTCAACATCTCACCACGGGGAGAGAGACACGCAAACTCCAAATATACAGCGGGCGTCAGGGTCGGTATCGAACCCACGACGTCCTGTGTACCAGGCGAGGTAGTCAACATCTCCTAGCCACCGTGGCACCCACTTTCCTTGACCGTAAAAACGATGGCTTTTGTTCCAAGATCCATGGAAACCTCTCTCTCTCCACGTAATAATAAGTACGCTGCGATTGTACAACAAATTATTTTCAAATTCATTCTAACAAGATCTGTTGCTCGTCAAGTCTCAAGACTCATTCTTTGGGAAGCACTGCTTGGGATGTTTGCCTAGTGTCTTGCACAGAGCTCTTCATAGGTGTGGGAACAACCGCGTAGAAAACCTTTAAAATCGGGACAACACCCTGCTCGCGCTCCACAGCAGCAGCAGTGTCCCGCAACACAAAACCTCGAAGAGCTGAAGAAAAAAAAATGAATAACTCGCATTGCCGAGCAGAAACACAAACTGACAAGTGCACAAAGGAAGCTCGGTGAGGTGCATGCTGGGAATTGCGCCGAGAGGCAGACACAAACAAGTGGATTGGAGGGTAGACGCGGATATAAAGACATCGCTGTCAATAAAATATCACGGGCTCAGGCAGGACACGCAGGGCGAGATGTTAACTACCTCGCCTGGTATGCAGGAGGTCGTGGGTTCAATCCCGACCCCGACACCTGCTGCTGTGTATTTGGAGTTTGCGTGTCTCCCCGCGTGATAGCGTGACTGACACCTTTTGCAAGGAATCATGTCTACATTAACCGCAATACTTGCAGTCAAATGCAAACAAAAAAGGCGCACTTTTGGCGTCATCTGGTCGAACACCATATGAGACGAGGCTCCAAAGAAAGCTGTCTCTGGTGTGGACCAACCAGTTTCAAAGACAATGCATAAATTACCAGAGTATTGTGTTTTTGTTTGCATTTGACTGCAAGTATTGCGGTTAATGTAGACATGATTCCTTGCAAAAGGTGTCAGTTTTGTTGCCAGAAAAAAAAAAGGGGAAAAACCCTATTGGTATATTTTGGTACTGGCAAAGGAGGTCCCATGATGAGGTGATAGCGTGACTTCATGTTCCGCGTGCTCCAGTTTATTCCTCCACGCTTAGAATCAACGTCTGTATTTGCCTGCTATACATTTCCACGTGATGATGATGATGATAAGCAACTTCGTTCAACTATCATTTGTCATAGCCAGGTCGCTTCTGAAAAAAAAGAGCTCAGTGCGGCCTTACCTGGCAAAATAAAATAGTAAAATGATTGCTTAGCAGCCGTGCGAGGGCGGGTTATGCCCAGCGTGGAGACGGAGCGACGAAATCCACTCGCGCGCAGGCGCTAGCCAGCTGCTTCAAAAGGACCGCGAGAGATGGCGGCAAATGGTTCACAGCCAGCAGTGGATTGATCACGGCCGATGATGATGATGCTGATGATGACCTTCGAGCGATGCACCCTAGCGAATCTCCAAGGCCTGCCAAGTGGTGCATTTCTTTTCAAGAACGTGCGTTATCACTAAGCAAGTAACGATTCAGCGACCTTTCGCAATGCAAAGAATGCTCGCGATTTGGAGTCACATTTCGTACCGAGAACAGATTCAGTTTTTTTCTTCTTGATTCTTTCGGTAAAGTCACGTAGAAGGGAAATAATAAAATAATAAAAATAAAACATAATAAAATAATATTATAATATCACGTAGAAGGGAAATAATACAAAAAAACATAAAATAATATAATATTATATTATTACATTATTTTGTTTTATAAAATAATATAATATTATTATAATATAATATTATTATATTATTTTATTATGTATTATTTCCCTTCTACGTGACTTGACCGAAAGAACCAAGAAGATGATTCCCTGCAGTCACGAAAAGCTTTAAATCGAGATTCAGTTTTGTCCATTTTTGTTATCTCGCTTGCATCGTCTCCCCCCTGTCCACCGTCTCCTTCTCTCCATTAGCCCAAATCAGAAGCAGAATATGTATTGATACTGGGAGGAATCCGATGAGCTACAAAGCTCGTTCTCACAGATGTCCAGTTGGGGACACGGGGTCAGAACGTTATGACAACAAACAGAAACAAAATCACGATAGGAGTGCAAAGTACACGGAAGGTAAACAAATCACCCAAACACGAACTAAAATAAAACTAAACCATCCCCATCCTTCGATTTAAAGCTTTCGTGACTGCAGGGATTCATCTTCTTGGTTCTTTCGGTAAAGTCACGTAGAATGGAAACAATAAAGACACTGTCTCCCCGACAGACCTGGACTTCACCTGATGACGGCTGCTTGCGTTGTGGCCGAAACGTCGTGAGAATTATTTTATTATGTTTTATTTTATTATTCATTCACTTTCCAGAAGAGACCCGGCCACAAATGCTCATCGACAGCCCTTTGTCAATCCACTGCTGGCTGATGAAGGTATCCCACAAGCCACGTCACCTGGGTTTGGTCAAGGAGACGTTGGGTGAGGGGGGGGGTTCGGAAATCACTCGCCACCATTGGTCGGCCGTGGCCGGGCATCGAACTCGGTTTGTCACGCGGCAGTGCGTCGACTACCGCACAGCAGAGGTCGCAACCGGGTACCCGATACCCATACTCTACTCGATACACGGCTACCCGTACCCAGGCGGGTACGTGTACGGGTAGCCGTTTGCGACCCTGGTGCGGCCGGGTACGGGTACGGGTAGGCCGTGAGTCACTGGTGAGTCACCGTTTGTCACTCATTTCGGGTAGGGTACAGGTACGGGTAGGGAACGGGTACGGGTAGGTAATGGGTACCTGTACCTGGCCGGGTACGGGTACCCGTTGGCGACCCTGGTGGTGCGGCCGGGTACGGGTATGGGTAGGCCGTGAGTCACTGGTGAGTCACCGTTTGTCACTCAATTCCCAACGTCTTGTCTCTTCTCACAATTCAAGTTCCTAGAATCAACCCACCCGCGCCTGCAACATGGCTTCATCCCAGAGGTCGCAATCGGGTACCCGTACCCGTACCCTACCCGATACCCGGCCGGGTACGGGTAGCCGGGTATCGGGTACTCGTTCGCGACCCTGGTGCGGCCGGGTACGGGCAAAGAATCAAAACCCGTTTGCGACCTCTGCCGCGCAGCCACAACCAGCTCGAACAGTGTTGCACCACACGCCGTGCCAACAGCTCCACAGTAGAACAAGCGGAAGGTGTTTGCGAGTTTAAATAACTATTACGATAACTTATTGGTATTTCACCTGGCACACTGAGCTTAACAGCTCTTTTTCACAAGCGACGTGGCTATCACAAATGATAGCTCGGCCAATTGGCTTATCAAGTGGACATTTGTAGCGGGAAAATGCTCTGAACGCACATTGATTTTAAATGTGGAGGGAAAAACCAGGCGTCAGGGTCGGGATCGAAGCCACGACCTCCTGTATACCAGGCGAGGTAGTTAACATCTCATCGCCACAGTAGCACCCACCAAACCAACCAAATCCTTGGTTGGTTGGGTGGGTGGGTTGGACTCGTCACCTCTCCTCCCTACTAAAGCAAGTACCGCTTTTGCGAAGGGTACAACGGCAATAGGGAGAGACTCGCGTCCTGCCATGAGAAGGTGGAATTTCCACCACTGGGCACTGCAGCGCAGTAGGCAGGCCGAAGCCGAGCGGGCGAGGTGACGCGGACTCTCGACACGAGACGAATGTTGCAACCGCCACCGCAGGCAAGATGATTAATCGAAAAACAGGAACGCATTGTCATTCTTGGAACTGCTTATTGCAAGTCACGTGCTTAAACCGAACAAATACATTGCTCCGGTTAATCCGAAATCCACGTGATCGCCTCTGCAGTACGATACAATAGTTGCAGAGTTTGATTGATGTTGATTTGGCATGGCTCTGCGATCATCCACTTAGTGGGCAGGCGGGCTCTTAAGCATGGGCAAATGTGGTCTTTGGCAGAGATCCGCGGAAAATTCATACTTTTGGATTATCCGCGATTTTGTATTATCCGCGGCCGCCCTCCCCATCATCAACACGGAAAATCCGAGAGTCTGCTCGATATATAAAATCTATTGACGGGATCCCAGCGAGCGAGTGGCGAGTCAGCGCGCAAAGCCCTGAACGTGGAGATTTACCACAAGAGGATTGTTTTGGGCTCGATCGCGTAAATATGAATGTGTCGTTAAAACCGCCGCCACCCGACACAGCCAATTAAGTAAAGTTAATCATGTAAACCAAACATGCCAATTCGTTACTAGTTCAACACCACCGGTTGTGTGTTGGAGAGTAAACACACGAAAACATTTACAATTCGAGTACTCATCTTCTTGGTTCTTTCGGTAAAGTCACGTAGAAGGGAAGTAATAAAATAATAAAAATAAAACATAATAAAATAATGTTATGTTTTATTTTTATTATTTTATTACTTCCCTTCTACGTGACTTTACTGAAAGAACCAAGAAGATGAATCCCTGCAGTCACGAAAGCTTTAAATCGAAATTTAATTCGAGTACTGTGACGTTTCAAAAGTAACTAGAGCAACCAGCATCATCAGGCGACAGCCACAGAGTTGGAGAAATCCTCCTCCTGTTTAAATCTTAGAGGGGGAGGGGGGGGGAGGTTAATGTAGTCGTATAAATTACAATGGATACCCATTAACAGTTGGGTTATCCACAGGGTAATCAACATACATAACGTGCACACACGACGCGCACGCGCGATGCACACATACATTATGCATATTAAAGGGCGCTGCTCTGTGACCCCCCGGAAAGCGTCGGGCTGCGGCTGGCGAACCTGAAGCAAGAGCCGTCCCATTCTCCGTCTCCAACAAGACCGGGGAAAGAGAGAGAGCGAGAGAATGTCTGAGACAAAGCCAACGGTAACGCACAGCATTTTGCGCAATAGCGCAAGAAAAAACCCATCAGCATTTCCCTGAAGCGGTGCATTGTGGTCGGTCCTCATGTCTTGCGGGGTCACCACCAAATACGAATTTCAGCAGACGCGACCGACTGGCGAATCTCTCCCCTTGCAAGAGATGTGCGCTCTTAGTTCCGCCGAACGGAACCCGCGGCGTTTTTGCGGAGCCCGTGCGCCGGTTACAGTTTAGGGTTTCGCTCGTCTAAAAGCGTAGGCAAATTACACAGCCATACGTACGGTGCGAAAGAAGTTACAACGTACGTACGTCGGTGGCCAACCATGCGAATCGGAAGTGCAGGGTGAGGACGAATTAGCGCAGCCACTCTTGAGCAACGCAACTCTGGGCGAAGGGCAACTCTCGTGCCTTGTTACAGCGTCGGGACATCCCGATCACGATTCCACCACGCCAGCAGTGTCCCCTTTTACTCCGCCAGTTCAGCACGCCAGTTACAGAACGTCGCATATCCGACCTGCAGGCGTATGCGTGTAAAAAGGTCGGATATGTGGACGCCTGCAGAATATAAACTTTAACTCACACCGGCAACACGAGTGGGTTACCGGACAAAAAAAATACACGCAAACCGCTTTCAACATAGCGCGGGTTGGCAACGTACGGTGCCAAAGAAGTTAAACACACGGAAAGGTCCGCTGTGCGAACATCTCTTCGGTAATTGCCGACGGCGACGCCACACGCAAAAAACGCCGCGCCGGGTCAGGGCGGAACGCTGTGACGTAGGACGCGAGGCCGTCGTGCAACCACCGTAACCCCGTGCGTGCGTAGGTGTGTATGAGTATGTGAGTGTGGGTGTGTGTGAGTGTGTGTGAGTGTGTGTGAGTGTGTGTGAGTGTGTGTGAGTGTGTGAGTGTGGGTGTGTGTGGGTGTGTGTGTGCGCGTGCGTGTGCATGCGCGTGCGTTCGCAAACCCAGCGGTAGCGTAGTGGTTAGTGTGCTGCGCTACGAACCTGACGACCCGGGTTCGATTCCTGCTCACGGTCAACACCGGTGACGAATATTTTAACCGGTCCTGGGCATCCTATAGGTCGACTCAACCTCAAATGAGTACCTGGTGCAATGTGTAAACATCGCCAGTGGGGAGACAAAGGTGGCCGGGCGTGGTGTTGGCCACCCACCCCCTCGCGTGCTGTGCTGGCCATCATAGGTGCTCGCTAACAGCACTTGCCCCAACAGTCTGTTAAGGCTATATGGGGGATCTTTGTCTTTTTTTGTCGCACTCCGCTTAGAAAAAAAACTCTTAAAGCAGGGAGGAAAAAAAAGGCGAAAGGGCGTGTGCTTAGCAGCGGAATGCAAATAACTAAAAAAAGACTTGTTGCAAATATTTGTAATTGTGTGAACATTTTTGAGAAAAAATGCAAGAAACCCACGGCGCACAGCTGACGCAACAGCGCCAGACTAAAGCACGGGAGCGACTTAAGATACGCATCTTCATACTGCAAAAAAAACAGTCCACGGTGGCCATCGAAAGACGTCGTCGGAGAAGGGGAGGCCAAGCCACATTCGCTGGCCGCTACGCGTGCGTCACGCAGGGACGGGCACAGCAATTTAAATGTGCCCAACGCAAGCACGACCAGAGCGCGCCCGGCTCCCCACCCTCGCTCCCCCCCCCACCGCCATCGCAAATGACCGGAGGAAAACGTTTATGGGTCAATGAACAGGCACGATGGGGCTGTAACGCAACAAAGATCCCCCGTGTAGCCTTAACAGACTGTTGGGGCAAGTGCTGTTAGCGAGCACCTATGAAGGCCGGCACGGTACACGAGGGGGTGGGTGGCCAGCACCACGCCCGATCGCCTTTGTTTCCCCAGTGGCGATGTTTACTACACACCGCACCAGGTACTCATTTGAGGCCGAGTCGACCTAGGGGAGGAGCAGGACCGGTTCGGATAATCGTCACTGGGTGTTGGTCGTGAGCGGGAATCGAACCCGGGTCGCCGGGTTCGTAGCGCAGCACATTAACCGCAGCACTAACGTAACGCACACAGGAATACACACACAAAAATGAAACAAATACATCGAGAGGGGGGGCGTTTACAACAAACGGGTTTTGCAAGTCCCTGCAGATGGGTTCGTTCGGCACGATGTCCGACGTTCCGCAGCGCGCTGGGAGGCTTCTCGAAGGAACCGAATGGAGAGGTTTGAGTTCGATTGAGCCTTGCGTAATTCGGTTCGGGCGTTTAGAGGATTTGGATTTTTATTTGGCTGCTGCTATAAATGTCCACGTGATAAGCCGCTGCAGTTGAGCTATCATTCGTGGCCAGGTCGCTTCTGAAAAATAATTGAATAGCTCAGTGGGCCTTACCTGGTAAGATTTAAAAAAAAAATGTTTATACTCTTTGGTTTTTTCGGTAAAGTCACGTAGGTGAAAATAAAATCAAAATAAAACTAAATTAAATCACAACGTTTCGGAAGCAACACAAGCATCCGTCATCAGACTGTAGCGTGTATGCTTGTGTTGCTTCCGAAACGTTGTAATATAATTTAGTTATATTTTTTGTACCTTTACCTACGTGACTTTACCGAAAAAAACTAAAAGTATGGATCCTTGCAGTCACGAAAACTTCAAATCTAGAAAAACTAATTTTGTTTAGTTTTATTTGCATGTATTTTTTTTGTGTGATTTATTTACCTTTCCAAACCTTTGCCCTCCCATCGTGTTTTGTACTGTTTGTTGTTGTAACGTTCTGACCCTGTGCCCCTTACTGGACGTCTATGAAAGAGCTTTGCAGCTCATCAGATTCCTCCTCCAGTATAAATATATTGATCGTACCGATCGACGCGTGCGACGAACCAATAACACACGTGGGAGAGCTACAACCGGCATAAACCTACGCGGTAGAACTATCGTCGCTGATAACATAAGTCCGTGACGGTAATCCACGGAAAATTTACACAATTATCATTTTTAAATCCTTTATATTAAGTTCACTTGCTTTCTTGCTTGCGCGCTTACGACCGTGCAAATCTTTCGGTCGTTTTTTAACCCACTTCCCGTGATCCAATCGAGCTGACATTTTGCACACAGACTCGTTGTGCGTGACAATTTATTTTCGTGAATTTTTTTTTCCAAAATTTTACACTTTTTAGGATTTTTTTATATTTAATTACCAATTGCTTAATGCTGGCATGCAATCATCTGACCCATAGGTGGCAGCCATCTCAAGCCAGAGAACGAGAGGACTCTAGCCGCCACGCATATAAAGGATTTATAGTGAAAAACTTTGTTTTTACGGGTACATTTTTTCGATTTAAAGCTTTTGTGACTGCAGGGATTCATCCTCTTGGTTCTTTCGGTAAAGTCACGTAGAAGGAAAATAACGGCTGCGTGCGTTGTGGCCAAAACGTCGTGAGAATTGTATTTTATTATGTTTTATTTTTATTATTTTATTACTTCCCTTCTACGTGACTTTACCGAAAGAACCAAGAAGAACAATTATCATTGTTTTTATCAATCTTGTCCCAACGCAGGACAGCAAAGGGGGTGACCCCGTGTAATTAGCGCCCTGAGAACGACCGTTTAAGGGCGCCTAATAAATGTCAATTATTATCATCGAGAAATTCGCGTCGTGCGAAAACGATGACGACAAAATAAACTATCGGCGACTTTTCAAATTGGCCAAGGTGCCAACCGGGCGGGAAGGAGCTCACTTGACGTCTGTAGGGGGGCGGGGGGCGATTTTCTTGTTAACGGTCGCTGTGGCGATGAGCGGAAGGCTCCCATGAATGAACATGTCTCTCTCTCGCGCGCTCTCTCTCTCTCTCGTTGCACGACGGCCACTTTGTACGCCGACGGAGGGGTGCTCTCCAGCCCGCCGAGACGGAACCGCGTCAAACGCCAGCAGCGGACAACGACGCGGCCCTTCGCCTCGAATCGATTCGCGAACGTTCGGCCGTTCGTTCGTTCGTTCGGGGGTGGTGAGGGGGGGAAGAGAGTTGGCCACTTCGCTCAGGAGGTTGCTGCGAAGAAATTCCGCGACCGAGGGGGTCTTCGTCGCCACGTGTTTTGCTCCCCCTCTCCACCCCCCCCCCCCAAATTGATTGATGCGCGGGAAACTTTTTGGAGTTTGGAGTTGGACAACGGCGCCAGCGCACGCCACGGGACCTTTCTCGCTTTAAACACGCAGCATGCTCTCGCGGCAAATGTTATCCGCGATGGAGTTTTTTTTAGGGTTAGGTCATGTACTCGAACGGTAAATGTCGCGGGTTTACTCTCCAACACGCAACCGGTGTGCTGAACGAGTAACGAATCGGCGTGTTCTGTTTACCTGACAAACCTTTACTAATTGGCCATGTCGGGTGGTGGCGGGTTTAACGACACAAAGTTCATATTTTCGCGATCCGACCCAAAAAAACCTCAGACGGGGGGGAGGGCGTATTACTTTTGTGCCGTTGGGCAACGCCACGCGCTGCCATCGTATTAACCGGGGCGGCCGCGAGTCTCGACCGCAAACATCCGCCACGAGTGGCCAACGGGCTACCGCAAGGGCCGTGCAATGCGTGAGAGTGAGCAGGGGTTGGTGGGACGCGGTGGGAGCCTTCGCGTGCTGTGAGAATTCCGTCCTGCCAAAGCCCAACCCCCTCTTGGTCACAAGGTGGCAAGGAATCGCCGTGGCCGGGGCAATGTCTCTTAAGGTGGATGTACACAGGCATTGTTTTGTAACGTCAGCACGGCAGAGGGCTCAGCGGGGTACAACTGTCCCCTCAATCATCCCATCACACCATTGTCCCATTACGCCATAGCGCAATAGCGTGATGGGACGATGGCGTGATCACCCCATCACGCCATCACCCCATCACCCCATCACGCCATCACGCCATCACGCCATCACGCCATCACGCCATCACCCCATCACATCATCACACCATCACCCTACAACCCCATCACTCCATCACGCCATCATCCTATAACCCCATCACCCCAACCTCCCATCACCCCATCCTCCCATAACCCCATCCTCCCATAACCCCATCCTCCCAT
>JAAXLI020001346.1:63686-77173 GCA_014621495.2 Entosphenus tridentatus | reverse complement strand
TTCTGTCTCTCACTGTTCAAATAAACCTACCATTAAAATTATAGACTGATCATTTCTTTGTCAGTGGGCAAACGTACAAAATCAGCAGGGGATCAAATACTTTTTTTCCCTCACTGTATGTTGTGTGGTGCAGGGCGACTCATAGACTGAACTCTTAGTAAGGGCTTGCACCGGTTTATTAACACAGGGGTAACAAAACACACCAGAGGTAGATGTCCCTACATTCGGTCCTTCACGCGAACCTCAGGCTCTATCTATTCCTAGCCTGGGCTATCTCTTGGGCTCTCTCACTCGAGTCAGGACGGGGGCTCATCCAACACCGCCCGACCGAGGAGAGCAGCACCCCACGTAATCTTAGTCGGCTCTTGCAGACTTCTCTGAGCCCTACCCCTGGTTATATCTTCGGCTCTCCTACTCGTAGAACCCGGACGGGGGATCAGCCAACACCGTCCGGTCACGAGCAGGAGAGACCTTCTTCAGACGCTCACCATCCCGGGGTCCCACAACGACCCCGCATTCGTCACGGGGTCCCCCTTAAGTATATCCTGTGACATGACATCATCGTGGCTCACAGCGCGCATGACGTCACGTCATCATACTACTCCTCTACACATATATACACGTCAGCCACCGGATGAGTTGAGGAAATGGACACAAGTTGGTCAAGGGAGCTAACTTTGTAAACTTTCTTGCATCTGCTCACAGTGACGCACAGGCAGAGCTGATATTGTGGCAAATCCACATCTTTTTGAAAGCCAAATCTCCAACATTGCAAGGGATCAGCTGCTCATATTTCCTTTCTCCATGAGCTTTTTCTTCGTGCCTCTTCTGTCGTGACATCCACCATCCTCGTATCTCGTGCCACCGCATCCTCCCATCTCACCCTTGCTGTCCCTCTACTCCTACTGCCTTGCACCGTTCGCATCTCCAGAGCAATTGTCATCTCCAGAGCCATTGTCATCTCTAGTGCTGTCATCTCCAGAGCTTTTGTCATCTCCAGGTGCTTTTGTCATCTCCAGAGCTTTTGTCATCTCCAGAGCCATTGTCATCTCCAGAGCCATTGTCATCTCTAGTGCTGTCATCTCCAGAGCCATTGTCATCTCCAGAGCCATTGTCATCTCTAGTGCTCTCATCTCCGGAGCTTTTGTCATCTCCAGAGCTTTTGTCATCTCCAGAGCTTTTGTAATCTCCAGAGCCATTGTTATATCTAGAGCTATTGTCATCTCCAGAGCTATTGTCATCGCATATTATTTGTCTCTTCTCACCTTGTGCCAAAACCATCTGGGGGTCTCACCTCCCTTGCCTTTTCCCGAATGTTAATAACCCCGATTAGACTCTGATTCATCTTGGTATTGCATTATTTTAGCTGTTTCCTTGTTCGTGCCAACATTTCTGCACAATACAACAGCACTGATTCTACCACTGTGGCGTCTATTTACATTGCCTCATTAATGTACGGTCAACCTTCATTAGAGAAGTGCTGGCTTAGCCTTGCTCATGTTAATGAGCTCCTAATTCAGGTAATTCTGAACATGCACACAGGGCGGGCACAGCTGCCTCTCATGAATATTGCTGTTTCATTATCGGTGCAGATAAGTGTTTCATAAAATGTCAAAGCGGTTTCCTGCTTAAATGAGCAATGAAGCTGTACTCATCTCATGGTTACTGCTCTGAATTTCCATGTTGCTATGGCGGGGTGAGTATCGCATCCACTGTCATGACATCTCGTTCTACCGGATCCTCCCATCCTCTCCCTCGCTCTCCCTCTAACCTTCCTACCATGCACCGGTCGCATCTCCAGAGCCATTCTCATCGCATATTTTTGGTCTCTTATAAATATGTTCCCAAATCATCTTGGGGGTCTCGCCTCCCTGTTACTAGTAATATTAGCGAATTTACAAATATTATGAGTAACTCTGCTAAGGCTCTAACGTATTTATCCCTTCTTCATTCCTTTAAATACATTCCTAAAATTCACCATAGCATTCTCATCTCTGCCATTTCAAGCACTTCCTTAGTTCCCACATCATTGCAGGATGTAATAACACACTATTGGACCTATCTTTGTCCAAATATTTCCCCTCTCAGTTTTACTAGTATCTTTCTACGATTGCTGAAACATCTCTTCATTTATGTCACTCTGCCTTGACTTTTTCCCTCACCTCCAGGTCACATTTTAAATACTTAAAATACTGACCAGCGCATATTCCTCTCCTATCCACATGCGGTTAACTAATTAAAACAACGACATTTGTTTGAATATATCCCCCTTTTCTTTCCACATATTTGCGTGCTGAGAAATGACGATCCGATTTTATTTTACAGCTACTATAACCAACTGCGATATGAAGCACTTTTTCAAAGTATTGCTTTCATTCAATGTCTTGCCATTATGCGTTATTTCAAACATGCTTGGGTTCATATTAGATTTGGACAGCCATATTTTCGCTAACGATTTTCTAATTCATTCAACCAGATGTTCATTATCGTATGCCTATACAACCTTCAATTCATTGTGTCTTAATGCAAATAGTTTGTTCTGCCAGGAGTTGTGCAAATTAACGTACATTCCCAAGGCCCCCAACTAATCCATGCCCACGGTCGATTGGTATATAGTTTAAACTTAATAGTTATATTTCTACATAACGATGAACTAATTATGTTACAATCTCTATCGTCGTTGCTGCACACTGATTCCTATTATTGGGTCTTTCGGTAAAGTCACGTAGATAGGTTCATAGAAAAAAAAAAAAAAACGACATTTCTATCGCAACACAAGCAATAATCATTAGGAGAAAAAATTGCAGGAAAACTGCTGGGACAGGATGTTTTAAAGGTTTTAAATAGGTGTAGACCAAGGATCATAAGTGAAGTGGTTGGGGCTAGTAATGTTAAAGTGAGAAATTTGCATGTAAATGAAAGAGAGCTACCTCCACGACAACGAAACTGTGGAGGTGGCCTTTGTATTTTGAGAGATTAGCATGTCAATGTAAGATCACAGAGCCACATCGAGGAAAACGAGCAACGGTGGCCGTGTTAGTGAGACATTTAACCTGTTAATGTAAAGCCATTTAACAACTCGTTGGTTCTTTCGGTAAAGTCACGTAGAAAATAAAATAAAATCATAATTGAATACGACGTGTCGATTGCAACACAAGCAACCATCATCAGGTAAGAATGAATGATAAAACACAGACACGGAAACAACATAGGCAGACACACATGCAGAGAGAGACTCACACAAAGACAAACCGACCGAGACACTCACCAAGACAAACAGAAGGACAACGATTCTGTGCCGAGGCCTTAAATAGAGAGAGGGGAGAGGGGTCGGGGCAGAGAGAGGACTGGGGAGGTGGAAAAACGAGACCAGCAGACAAACGAGGCGACAAGGAGGGAGCAGTGTGAAATTCCGGACCAAAGTGGCCGAAGGAGAGACAATGGTTTAGAGCAAGAAAATCTAAAGTTTAGAAAGCAAATTTAGTCAAGTAAGAAGTGTAACGCAATGCAACACAGAGGGCCGGTTAACACACAGTTACCGCATAGCCTGGTTGATTAACGTTCTTCCAAAGATTGCTAAATTAGAAGTTAAGTGTGGAACAGACAAGCAAGGATAAATTTAGAGAGAGAAATAGGAAGTTTGACAAAACATTTAGTAAAATTAGAGAGTGTAATGTAATGCAACGCAGAGGGTCGGTTAACACACAGTTAACGCATACCCTGGTTGATTAACGTTCTTCCAAAGATTGCTAAATTAGAAGTGTGGAACAGACAAGCAAGGATACATTTAGAGAGAGAAATAGGAAGTTTGACAACAAATTTAGTAAAAGTAGAGAGTGTAATGTAATGCAATGCAGAGAGTGGGCTAACACACAGTTAATGGCATAGCCTGGTTGTCCGGAATTCCACACTGCTCTCTCCTTGTCCCCTAGTTTGTCTGATGGTCCCCTTGGTTTGTCTGCCTCCCCAGTCCTCTCTCTGCCCCGGCCCCTCCCCCCTCTCTCTATTCAAGGCCTCGGCACAGATTGGTTGTCCTTCTGTTTGTCTTGGTGAGTGTCTCGCTCGGTGTGTCTTTGTGTGTGTCTCTCTTTGCATGTGTGTCTGCCTATGTTGTTTCCGTCTCTGTGTTTTATCATCCATTCTTACCTGATGATTGTTGTTTGTATTGTAATCGAAACGTCGTATTCTATTATTATTTGATTTTATTTTCTACTTGACTTTACCGAAAGAACCAAAGAGTAATTTCTGCAGTCAATAAAGCTTCGAATCAAGTGTGACATTTAACAAGTTAATGTAAAACCAGAGAGTCTAAAATAACTACTAACATCAGAAGGTAGGATGGAAACATCACAGCCAGTTATGACTTAAACTGGTTAATAACGTCCTTCCAATGATTGCTCAGTTTGTACCCATCTTCTCGGTTGAAATTGTGTCCGTGTCTATATATATGGATGGCTTCATGAACGAATCTTTGTTGATAACCAGTGGGCTTGCAAAGTATCTTCGTCTTAGAGAAATCAATTTCGTGTGAGCTCACTGCATTAAAACAATGATCAGCCACGGCCGAGGTATTGGTCCTACCGTGTTTCAGATCTGCAATATGTTCACGAGACATGTCGCTTAGTTTCCCCAATGTAACTACTGCCACAGACACAGCATAGCTTGTTGACGCCGTTGTTTTGCATGTCAGGTATCACATCCTTTACAGATGGGATCATATCACTATTATCTGATGGCATTAAATAATTAATTCGTACCACCACACGAATGTTTGTATTTAATATTAATCGTCGCAATGGGATTTTTCTGTTGACATCATCATAATCAACATTGTGTGCATGTTCCTCTATTTACAAAGTGTTTTGAGATGTGGGAAGCTGCTGTAGTGTAAAGGTTCACACACTTGACTTGCAATCTAGAGGTCACTGGTTCAATTTTACCTCCCAGCATTGCAGATGAAACAATGGTGCAAGTTGATAACATATTTTCCAACTTTTCTCCAGCCAGCAGCATAAATGGTTTCACCACAGTGAGTCGTTTGGCATATTTGTTTGTCGTGGGGTAAAGTATGAGTACACCCACCTATTCTGAGACATCTGGCCGGTGTGGTAGAGTAGGCCAAAAGTACATTCTATAAAACTATATATATATATTTATTATTTTACCAGGTAAAGCCCACTGAGCTATATAGCTCTGTTTGAGAAGCAACCTGGCCACAAATTATAGCTCAACGAAGTGGCTTATCACGTGGAAATGTATAGCAGCCAAATACTCCAATTTCATGTTTCTAAATGTGGAGGGAAAACCGGAGTACCCAAAGACAAATCCACACGAGCACGGGGAGAGAAACATGCAAACTTCGAATATACAGCAGGCGTCACGATTCGGATAGAACCAACAACTTCCTGTATGCAAGGCGAGGGAGTTAACATCTCGCCACCATGTCGCCCCTACAGGGGCTCAATAGAGTTTCGACTGGTGGAGGCCCTTCCGCCAGCAGTGGCGTGAGCAAGTCATTGCAGGGTCGCGCCTTTACCTTTGAACACAGTTTGGCAGGATTTGATACATGTTTGCTATTTGCACTTAAATACGGTACTTAATTAATATTTATTTGTTTTAGTGAATTGCTTGCCCTTCCTATACTTTGCGATCATATTGGTTTTTGTATTGTTGTTGTAACTTTTTGACTCATCTCCGCCATATATCTGTGAAAACAGAGCTTTATAGCTCATCGGATTCCTTCAGTCTAAATAACGATTCTGATTCTGACCCTCTGTAGATCCACGTTGTGATTGTATTGTATCATAATTTATTTTAAACTGCTTGTTGTGTTTAGTTTGTTGTCCTTCCCTGCACCTCCGATTGGCACAGTTGGCTATGTACGATGCGAAAGAAGTCCAACGTACGTGCATCATCGTTATTGTATTCATCCCCACCTCCCCAATATATTCTGCAGCTGATTAACCTGAGATTGAATGTTTCCCACGGGACTAGTCACACGTTCTAACAACTAATTCTTCCAAGCGTTTAAAAAAACCCAGCAGATTGCCAAATCCGCCACTGCACTCATCCAGTCTAACATTCCTGGCAAGCGTGAAGCAGTCACAAGATGTCATCATGTCAGACGATTTTCTTTTAACATTGCTATGTTTTAGTCAAGAACGATTGGTGCGCAGCCCTCACTCGCCTCACTTGCTGTCGTTCTGCCGTGGAGACGCGAATCGTTATGCTCACTCAAGTGGCTCTTAATGTCGTCCTTGAGTTCCCACCTCATTTTTCCACTGTCAGTTTTGTGCTCTGCACATATCGTCTGTTGCCAGCTCTCTGTGCCCCTGTTAACAGTCAAGTAAGAAAGACCTCTCCGAGCCTCTGGCCCTGTCGCAAATGCTTGGGAAAATGCGTGGAAGAAAGGTCCACGTGATGGTCCATATTTAAAGAGCTGTCATTATCTGACAGACATTGATTTTTAGTTTCGTCATGGTGGAATCAACATTACCCATCAACATCATTTGTATGCAACACCTCCCACGCGACATTAGATGTGTAGTGAGTTCAACTGAGTCGCAGACGTACAGTACTCTTTGGAGGCAACACATTTATTAATATTGATTTGAAGCTTTCGTGACTGCAGGAATCCATACTCTTTGGTTCTTTCGGTAAAGTCACATAGGTAGAAAAAATAATAATAGATCACGACGTTTCGATCGCCACACAAGCAATTGTCTTCAGGTGAGAGAGAGGAAGACGATTGCTTGTGTGGCGATCGAAACGTTGTGATATTTTTGTATGTTTTTCTACCTACGTGACTTTACCGAAAGAACCAAAGAGTACATTTATTAATACCAACACATGGGGTAACTACCCCTTGACTCTATAACAACCGATGGTGGTGGGCCACCAGGTTAACTGCACTAATTACACCGTAACTAGCTACAACGGACCGGACCACAGCTTTGGTCCAAGTCCACGTGTTGGAGACTCTGTAGGACGTAGAACGTAGATTCTTCAGGATGAACATGAGCAGCCGGTCCCTCTCGGGGACCCGGCTTATATCCTCTGTGGTGTGGCTGACTCTGCCTTTGGCCACAACCACCTTCGAGAATCCTCGAGCAGGATCTCGGTGCTTGACACGTGACCACCCCTAGCCCCCACCTGGGGACCCTGTGTAGATTTTACCAGTCACGTGTCCTTCAGGGTCAACCAGAGTGCCATGGCTCTTAGTAACCCCATCCCTATGGCCGGCACTCTCACACTCTATCCTGTAGGGGTCGGCACTGCACACAGAGCGTGGTGCCATCCAGTGCTGTCAGTCAGCACTCACCGAGCCCCTCCAGGGCCGGTACTGCACCCACATGTGAGTGATGTCAATACTCCGCACGCCGTGCCTCTCTAGGGCCGCCATTATACAGTGACATCCGCGATGTCACTCTATCACCCCCACCCCCCTTCGTAGTACTCAGACGTCCCGGCTGCCAACTCCCCCTTTTAAAATGAACAAGGTGACTCGCATTACAAAGTGAACAAAGCGAGTAAAACCCCTATGCGTGCCTCAACAATAACAATTAACAAATAAATACCCAAGCCCACCTATACAATACATACACTATCTACAAATGTACAGTAACGAACGGGAAAAAGGGTGGAAGTACAGAACAAGAACCACAAAAGAAAAAAAATGTAGTAAAACGTCAACGCTCAGAACCCCCTCCATCACCAACATCTCCCACCCTCACCGTGTAACAACACCCACAAGCACAATATAGGCCCGGTTCTGCCAATGACCGATATGGCCTGCCGAGTGCGACAACCAACTGGCGGTGTGGGAGCGTGTGTGTATGCGGATCATGAAAGCAGAAGAGTCTTTGATCAAGTCTGTGTGGCCGGGCCCCCAGGGGAGGTGGGCTAACTCTCCCTGGAGGTCCCGGGGGAATATGCAAATGTTCCATCGAACCTGGCTCCTCGTGAAGAGCAGTCAGCCGGGTGGACGGGTTTTCCTCTCCCAAGTCCAGAGGCGATGGCACAGGCGGCGGCTCGGGGGACGTTAGACGTGCGGCACCTGAGGACGGGATGACACACCTCCACTGAGGGTCAACCTCAGTGGGAACACACCTCAGCTCGCTGGACACATCTTACACTCGGCCCCTGCAGTGTAGAGATGGAACAAACTCACGTGGAGCGATGAAAGGCTTGAGGCATGAGGGGTGTACAAACCAACTCCGCTGCCCCAAGTGGGTCTGGACACACTGTGGTCGAACGACCCGAATCACATCAACCGGCCCTCTCCAGGGTTTAAACAATTTAGGCGACATACCCACCGGTACCTGTGGACAGTGCAACCAGGCGCTGTCCCCTGGTGCCCACTCATGTGCAGAAGTACGGGAACCTCGCAGCTGCTCATTTGCAAATTGGTGTGAATTGTAATTTTCCCTGGAAGCCTCCCACGCTTCCGAAAGCACGGAATCAGACAGGGCTCTGTTGGGCGTGGCTCACAGCATTTGGTGTACGGTGCTTTTTTTCTGGAAGACAGTTTTTTCCTGGATTTTTCTGTTTGCGCATAGTCACTTTAAGATTTTTCTTGTTCATGTTTTTGTTTGTTGCGGTTGCACCCGATTCAAGAGCCGAATGGCTCACAGGGCTATACCAAATAAATTAAACTGAAAACTGAAATAACTGGACTGTTCTCTCCCGTAGCCGGTAGATGCGTGAGGAGCCATCCTATATGTAGCCAGGACTCCGGGAATATGCAAATCCCAGTCGAGTTGGGACTCGCTGACCTGATGGCTCAACATGGAGGTCAGAGTCCTGTGCAGCCACTCAATCATGCCATCCGTCTGCGGGTGGTACGGTGACGTGAGTACTTTCTTTGTTCTCAATAAATCGCAAACCTCGCGCAACAATTTTGAAGAAAAATGTTTGTCCTGATCGGTCAGAAGATGTTCGGGAGCACCCTTGTCCATTACATAGCCATTAAGGAATGCCTCAGTGATCGTCATGGCCGACTGGTTGGGGAGCGGCCAGGCCACCGGCCATCGTGAAAAACACTCGACTCCAACTAGTAAATAGATATTCCCACGAGGGGTAGTGGGAAATGGACCAAGGATGTCCAGAGCAACTATTTTATTTAAGCAGAAGACCTGAATCTATTGCAATGGTGGAGAACAGGGTTTCATCGGCGGTTTCGCCGGCAGTTTCCGCCGCACGCACTGCACACACCCTTTCAACAAATTAGCGAATCCGCCTCTAAGAATGACAGAGGCAACATCCCGTCGATCCCTGCCCCCATCCGCCTCCCTGACATGGCGTCGCAATTTAAGCAGGGAAGCATCCTCAACCTGGAGGCGCCCCCATTCCTTGCGGTACAACCCAATGACGGCGTCACGTGCCACCGGACCCTCGGCCACCTCAGAGGTTACAACCTCGGCCGATGCCGCAAGTAGCGGGGGTGAGTGCTCATTGGGCAGCTTACAGTGCCCGGAGTCTTAAAAACACGTGCACCCATCGCTCGTTGGTAATCGTGGCAGGGCGTCAGCGTTCGTGTATCGGGAGCGCTTGCGATAGGTAACATTAAAGGAGTAGTCCTGGTGAACCTTCAACCAATGTGAAAATTGGCCAGACGGCTGTTAAACACGCAGCGTGTACTGTAGTTCTGGGTGGTCAGAGCACACCTCAAAGCATCTACCATAAAAACAGGGGTGATACTGTTGCACGAAAACCACAATAGCTAACAGTTATCGGCGTGTGACACAGTACCGTTTTTCGGCCGGAGACAGCACTCTGCTTCCGTATGCGACAACACTCTCGACGCTATCGACAACTTAAGACAGAACAGCTCCAATTCTGGTATTACTTGCGTCTGTATCAAGGAAAAGTCGGAGTAGCGAAGGGTAGGGGCGTTCACCAAGCCATCCCAGAGTGCAACAAATGCGTCCTCCTCCTCCCCCCAATGGAATTTTGACCCTTTGCCATCAAGGCGTGGAGAGGTTTAGTGATGGTTGCGAACCTGGTGACAAAACAGAGGTAATAGGACACGAATCCTATGCAACTGCGCACCTCCCCCACTGACGTGGGGGTCGGCCAATTACAAACATACACTGTTTTGTCCGGGTTAGTCGCAATACTCGATTTACTTACTATGTGACCAAGATACTGAACCGATTTTTGGAGAAGGTGACACTTCTGTGGTTTAAATTTACGGTTGGCCACACGCATTTTCAGAAAGACAGTGCATAACCATTCCAGGTGTTCGTCAAATGTACGGCTGAAAATGATAACATTGTCGAGATATATCAGGCACGAGTCTCACTGGAGACAAGCCAGAACCAGTTCTATAAATTGCTGGAACGTAGCCGGCGCGGAATGGAAACCCATCAGAAGCCGATTGAATTCGAACAACCCTTGTGGTGTACAAAAGGCTGTTTTGGACTTAGAGGCTTCGTCTAGCGGCAACTGCCAAAACCCGAATATGAGATCAAGAGTGGAAAAGAACCGTGCTCCTGCTAGAGCATCCAGTGAGTCGTCCATTGAGGTAGAGGGTACGCATCAGCTACAGAGATCTTATCAAGCTTACGGAAGTGAACACAAAAGCGCAAGCTACGATCCTGCTTTTTAACAAGTACAATGGGGGCTTTTCACGGGCTGGTGAAATAATATCCGCAGCTAACATTTCATCAACTGCGAGCCGAACGTGTTCTTTTTCCGTAGGGCTCAGCCGGTAGGGATTTTGCCGGATGGGAGTGATGTCACCAATATCAATGTGATGACTCAAAAGCGTAGTGCGGCCGATGTCAAATTTGCCTTTGCTAAAAACATCTGAGAATTCACGCAAAAGTGCCCTCGATTTCACCCTCTGGACCTCGGACAATTCCACATTTTCCCAACAAAGCGTATCCATCCACCCCTCATCAGGACTCTGGTGTGGCTGTGTATTCGACACGGCACCCACACTGCCAACGATGCTTCACTCATGAAACGCTGGCGACGCATGAGCTAGCACAGTACCTTCCTGGATGACCGACGTGTCTAACCCTGCATCAAGAACCTGAATGAAGGGTTCCTGATTGTTGGATACCAACGTCTGGGTCCCAACTTACGTCAAACCACGACTGCCTTCATTAGAGGGTCCCAAGAGGATTCCTCCCGCTGTCGCCTCCTGGTCTAGCGGCTTTAACAATCGCAAGGGAACCAACATTTGCATGCCGGGGGGAATCGTAACCATCCGAAGTGC
The DNA here is from genome assembly GCA_014621495.2 of Entosphenus tridentatus. NCBI lineage: Eukaryota > Metazoa > Chordata > Hyperoartia > Petromyzontiformes > Petromyzontidae > Entosphenus > Entosphenus tridentatus. The sequence continues at coordinate 65,949 of JAAXLI020001346.1, read as the reverse complement.
AAGTGCTTGCCATGTAGCGTTAGCTGTGCACATGCGAGTGGGAGAAGGAAAGAATACCATTCAACGGCCGGATGGTAATTCAAGTCACCCCTGGTCGCTCAAATTTTTCAAGGGCATCCTTCATAGAAAATCAGTCCCGATCAAGCAAGGAATTGCAAGGGACGTCGAAGTAAGGGACGTCGAAACAAGAACCGGTCCCGTCAATTTGACATTCGTAATATACAACTCTGCTGTAATTCTCTAACCCCAAAAAATACCTCTTATTATCTATTAATAGTGCACACCGTGAAAACCGCTCCCCCAAGTCTCCATCTGCCCTTCCTGCATCGTTCATTCAGAGTCCATATTAGCGCAACAAAGACACACCACCCATACACTACACTCGGACTCCTTTGTCACTTTTGTACGTTTATTTTCGTACGTAAAAACAAGGTTTTACAAATAAATAACGAGTGCATATGTATACGTGCTTTTGTGGGCCTCCAAAAAAAACGTGCAAATCAAGGTCATCCTGGTACTCCTAAACTCTTTACGCTTACTATCCGTCATGGTGGCGTAGCAGCATTTACAAAATCACTGAGTAGATTTTTAAAAGAGAAGGAAATAGCCGAACACAGTTATCAAACTGGAGAATTTTGACATATCTTTGCAAATTTCAATTTTAATAAGCAGGAGAGGTCACATTGAAATAGGGGGTTACAGGCTCAGGCGTCACAATCAGCGGCGATAGGAAAACGGCAAAAGTGGCTACGTTTTTTCCCACGCCGATAGTGCCACGCGCGTAATTGCTTGATGACATGTTGTTACACTTCTCGTGCAGGGTACATCATAATCCAAAGAGTGCCCTTCACAGTTTGCGGACGTTTGCGCTGGACATTTCGGCACCGCGGAGAGGTCCACGCGAACGTCTTATTACGCGCGTGCAAATGCGCGTGAAATGCGCATGGGCATGCACGCACACGCGCACGCAACTATGCGCACGCAAACGTACCCCGACGGTGCGGTCCTTTACTCAACGACGGAATTTCATACCTCCGCATAATCGCGTGTACCGCGGTGTGCTGAAAGCAAAAAAGAGTACATCCGAAATAAATGCGTTATTAAGTTTTGGTTTAAAGCTTTCGTGACTGCAGGGATTCATATTCTTGTTTTTTTGGTAAAGTCACGTAGAAAGGAAATAATAAAATAATACAAATAATAAACAATACAAATTCTCACGACGTTTCGACTGCAACACAAGCAATCATCATCAGGTGTGAAATCCACAGCAAGAAAATTTGAAAAAAGTGGCGGTTTGTCCTAACGTCAGCACCACAGACAGCGATTTGGCAGTTGGCCAGATGGACGAGTCCATCTATGTTCGGAAAAGAGGAGGGGGGAGCAGAAAATGGAATGCGTTCTGAAAGTCACCGTAAGTGTGAGCACAATCAATTAAGACCCGAAATGGTTTATCAAATCCTTCCAATGATTGCTAAGCCAGAATCCATCTTCTCGGTTGAAATTGTCTCTGTGCTTGTATATGTGAATAGCCTCATGAACGAACCTCTTATGGTAGCCAGATCCCACCAACAGCCTCGTCATACAAACCAACAAAATCATTTCAGATTCAACCGCATTCATTGATCAAACCAAACAGTTCTCGTTGAAACCTTCTGCTGCCAGGTCATCAAGATTATATGGCTTCATATTCTTAGGTTTTTTCGGTAAAGTCACGTAGGTAAAAAATAAAAATTAATAAAAGTAAAATCAAAATAAAAATCACGACGTTTCCGAGGCAACACAAGCTTCCGTCTTCAGGTGGAACCGTCACAGCACGATAGCTGTATCAAGTGAGAGAAATTCCAAGAACACAGTATTTGTATATATACTGGTTGAGGGTGGGAGGACCCAAGGTAGGCCCTGAATATTATTTTTGGAGGTTCGGTGCGGCTGAAACACGCTGTTAGGAATGAGCCTTTGTTGTGTAAACTAGGTGCGGATGATGTAAAGGTACGTGTAAAAGGGACTGAGCCTTTTTTGTTATGTAGAGATGATGCAGCTGAAATCGCTGCCAGGAAATGAGTTTTTGTTGTGTAGAATGGTTGACTGAGCCTATTATTATGTAGCAGTGGTGCGGCTTAACTCGCTGTCAGGAAGTGAGTCTTTGTTGTGTAGAATGGTTGACTGAGCCTATTATTATGTACAGGTGGTGCGGCTTAACTCGCTGTCAGGAAATTACTTTTTGTTGTGTAGAATGGTTGACTGAGCCTATTATTATGTAGAG
>JAAXLI020001346.1:15835-63286 GCA_014621495.2 Entosphenus tridentatus | reverse complement strand
ATAATAATAGGCTCAGTCAACCATTCTACACAACAAAGACTCATTTCCTGGCAGCGATTTCAGCTGCATCATCTCTACATAACAAAAAAGGCTCAGTCCCTTTTACACGTACCTTTACATCATCCGCACCTAGTTTACACAACAAAGGCTCATTCCTAACAGCGTGTTTCAGCCGCACCGAACCTCACAAAAATAATATTCAGGGCCTACCTTGGCTCCTCCCACCCTCAACCACTATATATACAAATACTGTGCTCTTGGAATTTCTCTCACTTGATACAGCTATCGTGCTGTGACGGTTCCACCTGAAGACGGAAGCTTGTGTTGCCTCCGAAATGTCGTGATTTTTATTTTAATTTATTTTACTTTTATTAATTTAAATTTTTTACCTACGTGACTTTACCGAAAAACCTAAGAATATGAAGCCTTGCCGTCACGAAAGCTTCAAATCTAGAATTATATGGCTTACCAAAGATACATAAAGAAGATACACCCCTTCTTCCCATCGTCTCCACTATCAACTCCCCCACCTACAAACTGGCTCGTTTTTTGTCTGAAATCATGCGGCCTTTCACTGGATAAACCACCTCTACGGTACTAAACTCTACTCACCTGGTATCGACAATCAAGGGTATTTCCATGTCCCCAGACGACCTGCTTGTCAGTTTTGATGTAGTTTTCTTATTCACCAAAGTTAGTGAACCTGACACCATCGCAATCATTGAAGACTTGGTTAATCAAGGACTGAACACTGAGGTACCCCCCTTGGTGAGACACTGCTTAACCAATACATACTTCACTTGGAATAGAACTTTCTACAAACAAACTGAGGGCGTCCCAATGGGCTCCCCCTATCTCCGGTTGTAGCCAACGTTTTCATGGAGAAATTTGAGACTGACGCCATCCAGACTGCCACTTTGCACCCAACCTTATGGAAGAGGTACGTGGATGACACTTTTGTCATCTGGCCACATGGCCGACCTGCTCTAGACCAATTCCTCGACCACATGAATTCCATACACCCAGCCATCAGATTTACCATGGAAGTCGGAAAATATGGCAAGCTAACTTTTTTGGATGTCCTAATAGAAAAGAGACCTGATGGTTCAATGAGCCACTCTGTCTACAGGAAAGCTACCCATACGGATGCTGACCTGAAACCGGATTCCCACCACCATCCATCCCAGACGAATTCCCTCATAAAGACTTTGCACCATAGAGCCCAATGCATCTCTGACCACGAAGACATTGCCAGTGAACTCAAGCACGTGCACCAAGCTCCTAAGGCTAATGGTTACTCCCACTACACAATCCGCAAAGCCATCACTCCAACCATGAAGAAGGACCCCCTTGAGGAGCCATTCAAAACCATCACCTTACCCTACATTGCGGGGATCACAAAAAAATCTCCCAAATCTTGAATAAACACAAGATCCAGGTCCGATTCAACACATTACATAAAATCCGTGATCTGGTTCCGTCTGTAAAAGATGTGATTCTGGACATACAGTACCCTGGCGTTTACAAACTGAGTTGCCTCTGTGGTAGTAGTTACATTGGAGAAACCAAACGACATGTCTCTGACCGCATCCGTGAGCACAAAGCAGACCTAAAACACGGTAGGACCAACACCTCGGCCGTGGCAGATCACTGTTATAATTCAGTGGGCTCACAGGACATTGATTTCTCCAAGACAGAGGTTCTCTGCAAGCCATCTGGCTACCAAGAGAGGTTAGTTCATGAGGCTATTCACATATACAAACACAGAGACAATTTCAACCGAGAAGATGGATTCTGGCTTAGCAATCATTGGAAGGATTTGATAAACCATTTCGGGTCTTAATTGATTGTGCTCACGCTTACGGTGACTTTCAGACCGCATTCCATTTTCTGCTCCCCCCTCCTCTTTTCCGAACATAGATGGACTCGTCCATCTGGCCAACTGCCAAATCGCTTGTCTGTGGTGCTGACGTTAGGACAAACCGCCACTTTTTTCAAATTTTCTTGCTGTGAATTTCACACCTGATGATGATTGCTTGTGTTGCAGTCGAAACGTCGTGAGTATTTTTATTGTTTTATATTTGTATTATTTTATTATTTCCTTTCTACGTGACTTTACCGAAAGAACCAATAATTTAAATGCGTTGTTGTTTATTCTGCATCGTCTTAGTAATCACTATCGTTGTCGACGTCGTCGATCGTCAGCATCAACATGCGATAACCCCAGGTGGTGCGCCCACTGTGCTTCTGCAACTTGAGGCGAACTCTCAAATGTTCGCGTGACTTGCTCTATTTGGCCTGGTCTCTGCTTCCTTAGCCTTTGAGCTTCTTGCAAATGAAATCTGTTTGGCAACTTTGCTGACACCCACGCCTGTCGCGTCCTCGGCTCCGCCCCCGCCCCCTCTCCCATGAGCCCTCGTTCACCAATTGTAGTACATCATTCATCCGTCGTATATTTCAATTGCACCCCTATGGCTTCATGAAAATGTGCACATGCACAGCATCAAATATACAACGGTTATTGTTACTAACACATTGCCTCCATTGCAGAGCGCTTTAACTGCCACGCTATCAGCTTTTCATCACTCTTTCAATCATAAAATGCTATCAGTAATTTGCACATTTTGAGAGTGAGTCAATTAAATTTAGTTCAATAGCCCTTTATTTTAAATAGGTGTGCTCCAACCGAGAGTCAATGTTCTCTCTTTTGGAAGGGAGAACTGGAAACTCATTGTTTGCAACTATATTGGTACATGTATTATGATTTTTTTCTATTCATCTGTGGACAAATAAAAAATAGGGCTCTGGCACTCAGCACGCGATGGCCAATAAACGATGTTAGTTAACACATATTTTTCTCTCATTTGTATGATCATCATTGCGGTGGCTTACTCACGAAAGCCTTACCGAACATAATACAAGAGGTTCCTGCCAAATTTTCGCAGTAGGTGGCCGATGCTGCTGCAGCAGCTGCTGCGTGTAATCCCGAAAATAATTTTCACGTATTTTTTGTATTTTACGATTTTTTTTGGGCTCACACAAGTTGTATTTTGAACCCAGAGGAAATCCATGCAGAAAAGATACATACAAACTCCACACAGAAATCTGCTCGAGTTGGCAATCGAAGCCATTTATATAATTATTTTAGGGTATAACCTTCACAATTGTATTAACATGAAGTAGTAGTCATTAAATATGTAGTGTGTATGTAAATTTTTATCAACACTGTCCATATGCAAGGAGTGCATGACCGATTAAAGTTATTAAAGTATTTTTTATCTGAATATACAAGAATCCGAAATAGAATGCAAAATTACGAATTATTAAAATCGGGCCTTAAAATCTGAAAATGCAATATTCGAAAAAAAAAATTCCCCCATCGCACAAATTCACATCGCAAGAACACCACGCGACAATAACCTCCTCTACTATGATAACGTTTATGGAACTTTACGTATAATAAGTTTAACGGCGGAAAAACTGACGTTTTCCTATTAATATTTAGAACCACAATAGTGCTAGATTCTTATTTTAGTATTTAATGCATGGTCGTATGTTATTTGAAACCGCAACGGGTATCATAGCAATGTTAATATAAATATGTATGTAATACGTGTTAATGTATATCAATTGTGAACATTTTTGAAAAATTAAAAATATTCAGAAAATCACACAACTCGGTCATATTTTGAGCAGCATTTTAAGTGAAAGTAATTTGAATTTATGTTGACCAAACGTGTCAGTGGAACATTGTCTCAATAATTCACCCTGTAGGAGCAGTATAGTGTAATTTATGCGTTTGCCAGACATAATGTCCGCAATCCAGCAGCACACAGCAGCTTCTGCGGCCGTCTTCAACACTCTTCCTTCCGAACATGATGATGCCACTGGAGCTATGCACTTTAAAATCGTCTAGGTTGAAAACTAATTTCTTTAGAACTGCTTTTTGTGTTTAATGTATCGTCCTTCCCCCGCACCTCCTATTAGCACGATTGGCTACGTATGGTGCGAAAGAGGTTCAACATACATGCATACGTAGGGAATACGGATGATGCCACGACAATGTCGAAGCTGCTGTGTATTGCTAACGCCCACTAAAGGGCAAGACACCAGCTCCATTCCGTTTGATTTCACAGCTGATCAGGTGCAGCGCATACCTTTTTGTGAGTACAGTGTACTGTTTTCGAGCACTTTGACACTTCATATCTATGTTTCGGTTTCACGTTGTACCCCCACGGAGCCGTTCGGCATGATGTCTAACGTTTCGCATCACGTTGAGCATTCTTGAAGAATTTCCAAGCATTGTGGAGCGAAGCGTCGGACGTGATTCTGAACAACATATGCTACAACCCAAACGGGTGTCTGAGAGTGGTGCAGTACAATTACGAAAACCTACGCAGCAGTATTTACATTTAATATATGCATACTTACGAACTATATAGATTCATAAACATATATTTATCTACACAAGTTTGATGCAATGCAGTGCCAACATTGAACGGCACGTATTGCTCCTTTGCTGAGATTTTAGACATTATAGGCACCAAATGAGAATAACTTTATGAATTACGATATATAACCAAGGATATAATTTTACACATCGCTTCCCTCACAAATTGGAAGGTTGCATGTTCAAACCTAATTGAATTTGCAAAAGTCGACCTGGGTTGATAAAAATGAATTGCAACTTTTTGAAAAGTCAACATTTATCCTCCTACGAAGAAAATGGTTTCAGCTTTAGACATGTGGAATTCCACCACTATCTCGTCGTCACAGAATATGACAATTGGTACCCCATTGCCACATTTGAACGTCTATGAATGTTTTTCTCCCATCAGTGTATCCAAGTGATGCCAGCGCGTGGTTCACACAATATGGGTGGTCCCGTACCAAACTGTGATACACTCGCTTTACATGAGATTTGAATCTGGCTTGGAGCCAAGTAGGGCCAGTGGTGGTGGGGGGTTGCTTATGACACATTAATTGCATGTGAAATCAGCGCTGCATGGGGACGCCGCGTAATCTATAAGGCTACTCGGCTCTTTCGTTGCCTGTCACGTCAGTGGCTTCTCCAGTGGAAAATAAACACGACGCCTCCTGAATCGCAACCGGACTGGCTTGGCACGGCCCTGGCGAGGCTCACTTGTGCAGTGGTAAAAACATGGAGACACTTTGAGTCCTATTTATGCATAGTTGGTTTTCACACCTTTTTTCGAATGGAGGTGACAGTCACACGCAAAGTGTGACTGACGGAATGCCACAACGATGGTTGTGTGCTATATCCTGACCATGTTTAGCCATGTGCATCAGCAGAGTGGCTTTGGTTTGATGTGCAATCGACCACACGATGATTGAATATTCGTGCAATGTGTCCGATTTTATGTGAAAAATTACCATCGTTCCTCCAAAAGTGGTGGAATGACGCAAAAGTTGCTACATGAGTAGGGCCCTTCCACTTTGATATCCACGAAAAAATAGGCTATAAACTTGAGTAAATATGCAATGTAAGCTTCAAATATGAACAAAGGCTCAGCAAAAATAAATGTGTATGTAAGCGCAAATGAATGCATCTATACAGAACTGCACACCATGACTGCAAGTGCAAGGTCAAATGGTCGTGGTGTATGTTTTATGGGATACATTTAAATGGCAGAAAAATAATACATTCACTTTAAACAAACGCATATTTGTATGCGTAATGCCTCATCATGTCAATAATGTGGCTGTTCACTTTCGCAAAAGCAAGACCTTGTGGTCCAATCGGTGAGTGGGGAGTAAACTGTTGGGAGTTTAGACGACATACGCACGTGCGCTTATGTGGTACATCTACCATCTCGTTTTCAATACCTGGGCGCGTGGTGCACAACACCAGACGGAAGACGGCCTTGGCGTGTGTCTCCACGAGGCAGAATCGGCATTCGAAAGATAACGGTGGGCGAGCATGAGGCTGTCTTCGCTGGTAACTGCCCCTACAGCTTACCGTGCTTAATTGGACACGTCTGCATTTTTATTTATTTATGTGCAGACAAATAATGTTTGTATTCCATGCTTTCGCTAAACTCAAAATAAGGACATATTTTCGTTTGTGTGATCACAACTATTATTTGATTATTAACTCGCTCTGCATTCCTTTTTTTGGTGTCAAATCACCTTCATAGAAACAATTTTTTTCAATAACCTTGCTAATTTTACAATCGTAATGTTTGTGTGCCGACAAATTATATTTATGTTCCTTGCTTCTTACACTAAACTCATGTACATAGAAAGTGTGTTTCAGTCGATGTGTGTGTCTGTCTTTTTCGCCCGGGCAACGCCGGGTACTTACCGCTAGTATATTATATAACAATACACAATGAGTCTGTTCCCTTAAATGTGAAAGTTCAGAGCTCGGGTGACGTTAGCATCCACGGTCCTGCTCTGTGGAAATTCTGCATCTCAATTGCTGCTTTGGGGATCTGGCTGCTACTGCTCTGTTTGACGTCAGCACAAACGTACTCACGTGCATCGGAATGCATTTCTTGACTGGGGCTGAGGTTAACAGGGGACAACGACGCTATTGAAATCGGATGAGCAAACTGCACCGTATTAACGCTGCAAATATTGTTTTCTTTTTCAAATTTACACACACACTCCATTTCGCTTTTGTCCTCGTGTGTCTTTTCGAGACACAGGGCTGCCGATGCGAATATGCAAATAATTGAATTAGATTCGAGGGACATTGAACGGTAATAAGTGAAAACAAATGTCAATGTGAATTTGTAGAAAAGGCTAACTAATAAGGTGGGTGATTGATAGCTTTCTCTTCGATTACATTCATTCACGACGCGCCGTTTGGTTCCAGTTCATACCAGTTTACTGCTGCCACAAAGAGCCCTTTGAAGATCACAACGTGCCACACGGGGCCATGCGTGCGCGCACGTTCACACTCGCGCGCGCCCGCTGAGACGCATGCACCACTCATTCGCGCCAGCGTGAGCCATCAGAATTCCCGCTAGTACAACCATCACTGCCAAGCACACACACATGGAGGGCTTACAGAAAAAAAAACATAATCGGGAAAGGGCTGGACGGGAGGGGAAAAACATAGCAAGGAAGGTAAGAGGCGGGGCATTGGTTCCTAAGCAACGGTGTCCATGGTAACGTATAACAGGATGAACGAGGGTGTGGAGGGGGGCGGTTGGGAGGTACCGAGCTGGAGGAATGGGCGGAGGGAGGAAAAAGGAGGAGAGAGAGAGTGGGCAGAATGAGCTGTCGTTGCCATGGCGTTAGCTGGAGGGATGGGAGGGAGGGGGTATGTAACCGTGGCGACGGGCGTGAGAATTCACGGGAGACTCCAACCAGCGCTGATCTCCATGTTGGTGTAAAAAAAAGCCCCGAAGCTACCCAGGAAAAAAAATAAGGGGACGGGGGTAGGAGCAAAAACATTCAGAAAAAAAAACTAGCGGCGTCGTCGTCAGCCGGTGCATTTACTCCTAAAAACCCCCCCGCTTGGTGTCAACGGATATAAATATATATTTTAGAGGGGTGGGAGGTAGAGATATTGTTAGTGTATAGCAGGTTGTGCGTTGTTCATTTATTTGTTTATTTATTTATCTATTTAGCTCGGAATTGATTATTTATTTATGTAATATACTGACAACATTCCGACCATGGTGCGCACTGGGAGTGAATGACAGTGCTTCCGTGACATTCTGGATGGATGGCTGTAGGTGAGAAACCAACAAAAAAATCTTGCCTCTTTTTCTTTAAATACGCGGTTCGCGCAAATTACCAAAACCGGGGGTTCATTATGTGCCCGCCCGGTTTGTGTGTGTTTTTTTCCTTCCTTTATCTCAGTCTCATGCGAGCGGCACGTGTGGTTTGTGTGTGTATATTTTTGTTGTTGTGGTATGCGTGCTCTACATTATGAAATGTCGTTTTGCGCGCGCGTTTGCAGGGACGAGTGTGCCGTTCGAGACACAGCCCCGTTGCTTGTGCCTCTCTGTTTTTGTGTTGCCGTATCCTTACGCTGGCGTTGTTAATTTAGAGCGGAGCTATACGGTTTGTTGTTGTTGTTGATCTTCTGCTGCTGAACGGAAGTGTGAATTGGAGGGGGGGGGGAATAAAAAGATCAATAAGAGGTGGCCAGTGGGTGACTAAAAACGACACAAAGGACATGTTGCATAGTGGTGTTGCATGCAGGGACATTGACATGAGATGTAATGTAACGTCGTCGCACCACATTGCAGTAGGTGCATGGTTGTCTAACAACGAGATGGGTGATGTACCGTGCTTACATATGAGCGACACAATAATTCCTTAACGTTTCATCTCCTGCACTTGAACGCACAATATATAATTGTTATTACATTTGGTGTTCCTTTCCTTTCATATATTATTAATTGTAGGACTAATGCATATATATAACGTTTGCTCAATAGCACTTCATTCTGCGTACACACATGCTATGTGATGAACTGCTCCAGTGGCAACCATTCATTAAACTCGAGCGCGGAATAACACATTATTCGGACATTAGACAACAACAACACCACGTATGAGGTGCATTGCATTCCCTGGAGGGAGGAAACGAAGTTGCAAGAGGGAACGAGTCAATTTCGTGCGATTAAATGGACACCGCAGTGTTGGTTCACGTTGGAGCCACACGTCTCCCTTTCATCTAGGAATTGCATTCGTTCTGCTATGTAAAATGTTACTTTCCCCCCGTCGTATCTGTGCTTGTTCATCGCATGTGGTCGTAATTAGAAGGAAGTTAAGAGCTTCTACAACCATGTACATGGAGCAATTAGAAACCCACAATGAGTTGTGTGTGTTAGACTAAACAAGAGTGCACTGGCCTGGAAGTGTGTGTGTGTTTCTTCATAAACACACAGTGATTAAATATGCATGATCACTGCGGTTATTGTAAGAGTAGTATAATTGTAAAATGTAACCATTCTCTACGACCGTAAATATGCATTTAACACTGTTTTTGAGGTGAAGCTGATCGTCATGAACTGAGAGCTGTGTCACTTAAAGTGCGACGTTGCTGAGTTGAAATAAAATTAATTTGGCATATGATAATTTATACAACTGTGCGGGCTTTTGCGATTTCGGATGTGGACTTAAAAAAAGTGTTTTCTCGCCTGATTTTAAGCTCCAAAGAACAACAGTTACTAACAAGCCACCGGATTGATTGCTTTCATCAGTCACAGCCCTAATTAAATGACTTTTAGGGTGCCTGACCATTCTAAACCCATGTCTCGTAGGGTCAGGACATCGGGGTATTGGGAAAACACTTCCATTTATTTCATAAATCTTTTCGGACACTTGAACAGCCATCAGTATCTATATCTTTTGGAAATAGGGAATGACAGTCCCTTGTAGCTTAATTTACATGATGTTAAATTAGGCTGTGTATAAGTACTTGGAACCAGCTGTGTGGTCTTTTCTACATGTGTGTTCGCCAATCACTGTGGAACCTTAGGCATCTTAGGCCCTATCCATTTACAATATTAGTTGACAAAATACCTATCATTTAAATCGGCAGCAATATAATCAAAAACACTCTAGAACCACGCATCTAGCAAATTCTATTGTGTCCAATTAATATGTTTACACGTATGACATAATATTATAACCGTACATTGCAATTTTTGTTGTTGTGTATATTTGTGTAGAGTATGTTTGTTAGACTATCATTCCTTCAGAGTCACTGACATATCAGCACAGTACCATTTTGTGCACAGCCATTAGTGTTATTCCTACAGGGGGGCTGGCCCCGTCATAGGCATGTGGAAAGCACCCCACTGGCTCAGCACTACCAATGGACATGAGAGCCATGCAGTTGCTCGTTTGAGCAGGAAGAAAATGTGATTATCGACTTGAGTATACTCATAATATCACGCTCAGAATGTATTTTACAATTGTCTATGATGCAGTTAGAGGTAACATGCATTTGTATGCTATTTATAACATTGTATTGCAATGTTTGTAGCGAATGGGCAGGATTTGGCACACACTGTATCTGGTTGACAAACGTAAATTGGTAAAGTTGAAAGCCAGAAGCCCCAGTGAGAATAAGCGTTTGCTGATGGCAGAAATGGCCATCTCTGCCAGTAAAAAAAAAGAATGTCTCTATATCAACGTGAAATGTTTATACTGATAGCCATTTAATCCACTTATCATTGCTCTGGTCCACTTAGCATCACTGAAAAAAAAAACCTTGAGTTATTGTCCCCAGCAAAGTAAATCGGTTGGTTACATTCAAGAATAGCAGACTTGGCATATTACTGTGACACTTAGTTTATGTGTACCTGAGCAACAAACCCAATGCAGTATCACAATTTTTCTTGAAAAAACATTGTAGGTGAATAACATACTGCAGCGATGGTGAGCAAGCTGTTGGACAAGCATCTTTCCATGTCAAGCCATCCCCTCCAATTCTTGTAAATTGGATAACAGGCATGAGATAAAGGGACCGCGTATGTGATTTTCAAGGCTTGGGTGTTTTCATCCCCGGTTTAATATGTGTGTCTTGCTGTGTACGTTTTATTCTTGGTGCACCGTGGACATTAATGCTGTGTAATATTTGAACCAATGGTTGGTGTTCCCAAGGTCAACTTAGCCTACGATAAGTATGGTTGTATGTATGTGGGTATGGGCTTGTTTATACGTACAGTATCTTATATAATATCCCAGTTAGGGAGTGACCCAGACCATCATCGCTCAAAAGTAAATATTAAATGCCCTGAAGATTGGTAGTCATATAGATAGACTGGTCTCCACCATAAAAATGTGGAATGGATTATCTTTTTTCAGTCTTCTACAGAAATGAGCACTGTCCAGTGATCATTTGAGAATTCGTTTTGAATGTCTTTTATAAGTGGTAGGTCCAGTAGTTTGTGTGTAACTTTATAATTCCTTGGCCTGGGTTTCATTTATACCAAAGCAAACCAGTGTCTGGACCTCATTTAGGTTGACTTAGCTTTAAACCGATAATATGGGTCTGATGCAATGTGTGAACATGCTCACTGCTTTAAAAGTCAAAGGTGACCAAAGAGTACTCTGAACAAGGGGTGATCGTCACACAAGGTCATGCCACCACACCTTACCATTGCTTCATTCCACCTTGATTATCAACTTCTGGTTGTCAATACATCTGTCTCTGTGATCTGCTCTGCTCTATTCTACACATGCCGCACCGATTGCAATTTTTTTTACTGATTAAATCTACAACACATTGTTGCCATGTTATATTAATAACCCTATCGTGTTTCACCCTTATCTTTGCCCAAAACACAACTCCCCTTCATATTTCATTATTGCCAATGTGAGTGCTCAATACTTCGTTTTGTTCCAGCAGTCTGTACTGATTGGTGCATTGTACCTGGGTACGTGCATGCTATTGGTGGCATAGTGATTACGGGGGTCAGCAATCAATATCCACGGCTTTTAAATCCGAAATTCAAGTCAGATTCCTGTATTTGAAACTGCTGCATGACAATATACAGGTATGTCTGAGCAAGTGTTGCGTTTCCTGATGATGTAAAAAAAGCAAATGCCATATATATCCAGCATTGTAGCTCCAAGTCAAATGCCATCAGAGAATACAACATTACTGCTAATACAGTACGTGACTTTACCGAAAGAACCAAGAAGATGAATCCCTGCAGTCACGAAAGCTTTGAAACGAAATTTACAGTGCCATATTTACCATATCTTATTCATTATTGCGTTTTAAACTAAGGATACTGATCAAAAGTAACTATTTCAAAAATGTCGACTAACTGTGCAAAACTCCAGGTTGTGTACTGTATGTGAATACTCTATCGTTTTAACGTGGTCCCACGTGTGTATTAATACAAACAGCTGAGTTAATGTGTAACCATTCTCTCTCAGGAGTTTGGTGATGTCTTGCAAGCAAGCCTGCAGACGATTTATCTTCCCTCGCGAACCAATAAATCGTCCCAATTCAGGGTCACAATTCGGTGTTAATCTATACCTTTGATTAACAACGGTGCATTGTACCACCTCTAGTGGCTGCAGGAGTCATGTGAGCCAATTTGAAGCGTACAAATAAATCCGCTTCTGTCCACTCTGTCCCGCAGTTTGTCGATTGGTGGGTACAGTGCAGGTATTACCCACCTCTTCCAAGATATCTGGCCGTCTAGAGGGGCTGTCTAGACCCTTCCACCGGCAGTAGTGTAAGCAAGGAATTGCAGAGCTAAACTTTTACCAAAACGATCGAATAATTTCTCATGAATGCAATTTGATGCATATATCATGAGAATACATTTTAATCCAGGAATCAATACGTCATTACACCCCTTATAACCTAAACTATTGTTGATCCTGAGGTAGGGATGGAAATTCCATATTTTTGTGACAGATACCCTTACCCATAGAGAACCAACTCCAGTCTCAGGACAAAAAATAATATTAATTTCTTGAAAAGAACAGCCTAAACACGAATCCTTAGTGAATCACTCCACTCTTGGAAAAGGAGAGATTGACACTCTTTCACCAAAAAAATTGGGTTTTTAATAAATATTTTCCAGCATGTGAATTTAATTTATGTTTTGATAGACCAAGACACAATTTACAGATTGTGCGCATCAGATTAATGTGACACCGTTTCTATATGGTGCAGTGCATAAAATATACGCACATATACCATTACACAACAAAGTTGCTGCTCAGACCCGCAACAGTACCTCCTTTGGGACCCATGACACAGTCCATGAATTATATCCCTACGTCCCTAATAACAGTTGTGCCTGTGGACACTTATCATGAAGGTTTCCCTACTCTTGGTGGCCCTGTGGGGTCCAGTCTCCTCGTCTGGTAACCACGACAGGAGAACTCATGTCATGTAGGGGCTATCGATATTTACGATCCTATTTTCCAGTGGCGATCCATCTAGCAGTGGGTTGAACATGGCTGATGATGATGGCAGTAGTTGCACACACAAATTGGAGTATCAGTGGAAATACAAATGTATATTGTAAAGAATGGTGGGAATTCATCGTAAGCCTGTAATAGTCTAATGACACATACATGAGCACAATTATTATTGTTAACACACCCTTTCTGCTGAGTTAACACAACAGGGTTCAAACTCATACAACAGGTGGCTCCCGTGATGTAAACTTAAACTTTCAAATAAGATTTTTTTCTGCAGTTCAATAAATGTATGCATTTGTGTAAGATATTAAATATATATACAAACTACAGCGGGGCATTGGGATGATTGAGATGAGATGTGATGCCATGGGCTCTTAGATGCTCTGAGCGTTTAAGTACCAATATATGCAAATCCTTATATTAATACACATACATAAAACTTGTGGAACTTTGTATGTTAATAGATGCAATTTATAGATCAACTGGACATATCAATATAACATCGAATTTTCATTATTTTCAGAGCACCACATTATGCTAAAAGACAGTCTGTTTGATAGATTCCTCTGCTATAGAGATTTACCATTACCTGAACTTAATAATCACAGCCCTGTGTCGATCCACTGCTAGATGACGGCCTCCACGTTGGTCAGTGCTGGTTGCTCAAGCAGGACCGATGACTGGTTCAGATATTACTTGTCACTGATGTTAACCGTGGCTGAGTATCGAGCTTAGGTTTGTTCAGTACATTGCGCAGTACTTCAGTGCTCTATTGCTCCCCCAGTCGCCCGGCATTTAGATTCGTTCGTGGTAATTACTCCATGGAGATGTGTATGCAATCTCCACTTGCATGTGTAGTGACTGTGAATGTCACTGTATGGTGCCGGGCTTACGAAGCCAAAGCAGATAATGTGTTGGCATTATTGTTAGCCCACTTACTGGGTGTAGTACCAGCCATAGCGGGGCTTGGGTGAGCGCTGGTCAGCGCGGAGGTACCACGTAGAGTGTGCGGTGCGGGCTCCCGGTGAGGGAGCGAGAGGGAGTATCAGCCAGCCAGGGTTACGTTGGGGCATGATACGCTGGTTGACCTGCCGACATGTGACCGGATGATATTGGAGGGGGGCCACCAGTGTACAGGGGCCACTGGGCGGTCACGTGGTATAAAAGATCTATCGGGAGCCTTCGGGAAAGAGCTCGAGAGATCTAGAAGGTGGGCGGGGCGAGGGGCGGAGACAGCCCCAGCCCAGGCCGACATAACGGGGCCCCGTGAGGGGCTCGGGGTTCTTCGGGTTGCTGGTGAAGAAGATCCACGTCGGGTTAAATAAGCCTCTAGCCACGTGGTCCGGGACCCAGCTTGTGGTCCGGGCCAGGATAGCGAACCGTGTCTAGTTCTTTCGTAGTGTGGCTAGATGTGCATTCAACACCCAAGTGTAGGTTGTGTTATGTCATGTTGAGTTGGTGAAATAAATAGTGTTGCTCCCAAGACAACGTCTGCGACTCAGTTGGACTCACTACATATGTGTTCTTTACGCCAGAAAAACCAAAGAAGACACGTGTTATTTTTCTACATGGAGCCACGTGACAGCAATTTTTTCATATTACAGATGTAATGGGTTCAATTATTCGCATACTTGAACTTGGAGGCAACATGTTGTATTCTACTAACATCACAGTAACTCTTAATAACATATGGTGGTGAACCACCGCTCCTATACTAACTATATACACTTGAGCGGGAGATGGCTTTTTACACATTGAATGGGACAACTACTAAATCGGACCAGGACAGCCAACACGCTGCCTGGTCCACGTGCACAAAGACTGGAGACCGAAGACCACGAGGATGGAGGTTTGTTCCCAGAGATTAATAACCCAGATCCCCACCCGGGGCTCGGCTTTTATCTGCTGTGGCGTGGTCAGGCCCCGCCCTTGGCCATGCCCCTTTTCCAGATCCTTCTCGACGGTTCAGGACACACATCACATGTTCCTCTCACCTCCTTGTTAATATCTCATCTGGTCACGTGCCTCCTCGGGTTTACTCAGCCTCTTCCCTGGTATGCACACTCTGGTGCCAGGGAGAGGCTCCGCACATACAGTACCACTCACACGGTACTATCGCTATACTATAGTGCAATCATCAATGGCACTACACAGAGCAGCAAGAGGCAAGAAGCTGAGCCAAATGTTCTGCAGACTCACCTGTTGTATGTGCGTGTTTTATATGAGTGGTGTGTCTTGATGTGGGTTCGTAAATGTTAAAAGTGCCATATTTGAAGTTAAAATATATCGCCAAGGCTTCTAATTTTGCAATGCAGCAAAAATGAACTTTGCACAACGTCAGTCACATTGGAATGAAGAATCAGTTGTTATTTTTTTTGCAGGTATAGTGGCGTGACACTGTGTAGTGACATAAGAAGGGAGGGTCTGCTGGGGGCTCTGGGACCTTGGGCGGCCCAGGCGCTTGGGCCCCTTGGCGCCGGGCGCTGGGTTCCCAGGCGGCCCAGACGCTTAAGCCCCTTGGCGCCCCCCAGGGGGGGGGGGGCTGTGTGTGCACTGTGGATTATCTGGGGGCGCACACGGCCCACCCCTCGTTGGGGACTAAGCATAAAAGGGGAGCTCCCTGGACGATCGGGGCCAGTTATAGCTCAAGACCCAAGACCCAAGACCAGCCATCTGAGAACCCTGGAAAGAGTAGTGTAGCTAGGCTGTGGGTGTTGGACTGTTGGACTGGACTGTTGGAGTGCTGTTCAATTGGAATAAAGAAGTTACCTCTACAAGTGTCTCCGGAACCCGTTACAACTGTATTACATCAGCAAATGTTGAGTGAGCAGTTCGCAATCAGAAGGTTGTCATTTCAAATCCTAGTGGGGAATTCTTCTTCGTTGTGTCTCCTGTCCAACCTCTATGGTATTTTCCTAATAATCTGCACAGGCCACCGCTTCTGGTGTTAGCATTGAGGAGGGCATTGTGGTGTTGCAGTGCATCTCAGGAGATGCTCCATGGTTTGCTTCTCCTGACCAGGACAGTTGGGAATTGACACCGCCCATCATCCCTCCGGGATTAATAAAATTGGTACCAATGTTGTGGGAAGTAAACAGTGGCTGTCCTATTGATAGACTTGCCCCCATCATAGAAACTTGAAATATTCTGGCTCAGGGCTGTAAAGGAGAGTTGAACTCCACCTCAATGCTCAAGTGAGAAATAAATAACTTTGTTTTGAATTGGTGCAGCGATGAATTTGGTTTTGTGAGTGGGCATTCATTTTGCAAAGTAAAAAGGTAATTATACGTTCATAGCTGACCAATTTCAAAATGTAATTGTTATGCATGTGCCCCATGAAAAGTACTTATGGATGTTCTGATTCGGAGTTATTAGACGTTTGTGTAGCATCTGAAGAATTGTTCATTGAGAAATTAATGCCCTTGTGCAACACAGTGCATAAATGCAACCTGATTTATGGCATTAATAAATAAAATAAAATCTAATCGACTATGAAAATGCAATGCTTTCATATGATTGCATGTGAGGCGTTGTTATTATTTTTGCAGATTTACAAAGCACTGTACGCATTTCCAATTAGAAGGAATGTTGTATGAGAGTTGCTTATTTCCCAAACAAGTATGCACGGAATACCAGACAAATGAAATCTGTTTTCCTCTTGAATGTCTGTCAGATCCCAAATGCAGCACGCAAATAGATGGCGCATTCCTTGTGAAATGAAATCCTTCATGGCCTTGCTCCTGCCGACCTCCCTGATGAAATTCCTCCCTTCCCACCCTGATTCTTTCTCAACCAAAATGACATGTCCTTTTCTTGTCTGAGAGCGTGTGTGTGTGAGTGTGCCACATATCCACGATTCCCCATATACGCCACTGCCTTCCTTTCTCTGTCCCTTTGTAAGATACGAAGCAATCGTTTTAACATTATTCACTTCACCTATGTGAAGAACATAAGAGGAGCGTTAGATACCATTGGGGTAACTATACATGTATGAGCGTGTATCATTGTGTATGTGTCTGTGGCGAGTAGTGGCATAGTTATAATAGGGTTTTCCCCCTTCTGGCAATAAAACAGGTGTTAAGATGTTAAAATACCAAACTGAAACCTTTGCAAGGAATCACGGCTGCATTTACCACATATACTTGTGGTGAACATGCAAAAATGTATGTGCATTCTCTTTGAAACTGATTGGTCCACACAATAGACAGCTTTCTGTAGAGCCTCGTCTCAAACAGTGTTAGACCAGAGGACGCCAAAAGGCGAACAGCACAAAGATAACGCACTATCAGGACATTGAGAGCTCATGATTCCTTGCAAAGGTTTCAGTTTGGTGTTTTAACATCTTAACACCTGTTTTATAGCCAGAAAGGGGAAAACCCTATTATCATAATGTAATACTGGCAACATAGGTCTCATGATAGTGGCATAGTGGTTAGCATCTTGCACAAAAATCCTAACCAACCCTGTTTTGCTTCCTAGATGTTTTATACCGCATCAGTCACAAGTGGTATTTTAACCTGAGCTTGGTCATTCCCTAGGTTGACTCAGCCTTAAATCAGTACCTGGAATATGTGTGTGTGATATCAGCATTTTGCAACCAAAGTTAGGGGAGTGTGAGCATCGCCGCACCACCCCTTCATGTGACACGCTGGCCACTAACAGCACTCTCCCATTCAAGATCGAAGAATTGGTGCTGCATCAATCATTGCCCTTATGTACATGTCTCATATGCACATGCGCAGCATTGTGGTAATGTTTTTTATTTTCTTATTCACCAGGTTGACTTAATTATGTTTTCCCTTGTTACGTGAAGGGCCTCATGTATTTGTCGCATATAAAACCAAATATTTATGCATTTTAAATATACTGTAGCCATACGGTACAGTGAGGGAAAAAAGTATTTGATCCCCTGCTGATTTTGTACGTTTGCCCACTGACAAAGAAATGATCAGTCTATAATTTTAATGGTAGGTTTATTTGAACAGTGAGAGACAGAATAACAACAAAAAAACCAGAAAAACGCATGTCAAAAATGTTAGAAATTGATTTGCATTTTAATGAGGGAAATAAGTATTTGACCCCCTCTCAATCAGAAAGATTTCTGGCTCCCAGGTGTCTTTTATACAGGTAACGAGCTGAGATTAGTAGCACACTCTTAAAGGGAGTGCTCCTAATCTCAGCTTGTTACCTGTATAAAAGACACCTGTTCACAGAAGCAATCAATCAATCAATCAGATTCCAAACTCTCCACCATGGCCAAGATCAAAGAGCTCTCCAAGGATATCAGGGACAAGATTGTAGACCTACACAAGGCTGGAATGGGCTACAAGACCATCGCCAAACAGCTTGGTGAGACGGTGACAACAGTTGGTGCAATTATTCACAAATTGAAGAAACACAAAAGAACTGTCAATCTCCCTCGGCCTGGGGCTCCATGCAAGATCTCACCTCGTGGAGTTGCAATAATCATGAGAATGGTGAGGAATCAGCCCAGAACTACACAGGAGGATCTTGTAAATTATCTCAAGGCAGCTGGGACCATAGTCACCAAGAAAACAGTTGGTAACACACTATGCCGTGAAGGACTGAAATCCTGCAGCGCCCGCAAGGTTCCCCTGCTCAAGAAAGCACATACATGCCCGACTGAAGTTTGCCAATGAACATCTGAATGATTCAGAGGACAACTGGGTGAAAGTGTTGTTGTCAGATGAGACCAAAATGGAGCTCTTTGGCATCAACTCAACTCGCCGTGTTTGGAGGAGGAGGAATGCTGCCTATGACCCCAAGAACACCATCCCCACCGTCAAACATGGAGGTGGAAACATTATGCTTTGGGGGTGTTTTTCTGCTAAGGGGACAGGACAACTTCACCGCATCAAAGGGACGATGGACGGGGCCACGTACCGTCTCATCTTGGGTGAGAATCTCCTTCCCTCAGCCAGGGCATTGAAAATGGGTCGTGGATGGGTATTCCTGCATGACAATGACCCAAAACACACGGCCAAGGCAATAAGTGGCTCAAGAAGAAGCACATTAAGATTATGGAGTGGCCTAGCCAGTCTCCAGACCTTAATCCCATAGAAAATCTGTGGAGGGAGCTGAAGGTTCGAGTTGCCAAACGTCAGCCTCGAAACCTTAATGACTTGGAGAAGATCTGCAAAGAGGAGTGGGACAAAATCCCTCCTGAGATGTGTGCAAACCTGGTGGCCAACTACAAGAAACGTCTGACCTCTGTGATTGCCAACAAGGGTTTTGCCACCAAGTACTAAGTCATGTTTTGCAGAGGGGTCAAATACTTATTTCCCTCATTAAAATGCCAATCAATTTATAACATTTTTGACATGCGTTTTTCTGGATTTTTTTGTTGTTATTCTGTTTCTCACTGTTCAAATTAACCTACCATTAAAATTATAGACTGATCATTTCTTTGTCAGTGGGCAAACGTACAAAATCAGCAGGGGATCAAATACTTTTTTCCCACACTGTCGGGGTGTACAACTCCTCTAGAGTAGTTTTGAGTGATATAAATATATTATCCTGCGTGTGAGTGTTCAATTAATATGTGCGCACAGTGTAAACGGTTCGCAATCGTTTGTTTGTGTGTTCGCGTTGATCTAGGGTTTTTTAGAGGCTGACTCAGCCTTAAATGGGTAGGCCGTGCTGTGTGATACCACGAGTACTGAGACAACAAATGTGACCAAGTGTGGTTCAGACAACCCCTCCCCCCCACCATGTGCCATGCTGGCCTTAATGATGCTCGCTATCAGAACTTGGCCATATGATCTATCGGGCTAGATGATATATATTTGATTTTATTTTGCAATGTCTTGCACATAGGCGGGTACATGAGCACATTGGATATTGCACTATTCATTCACCACAGCACCAGTGTCCTGGTTTGGCCTGGACAGTCCTAGTTTTAGTAATTCTGTCCTGGCATCCACAAGCTTTTTGTGAAATCTTGATTTAAAGCTTTCGTGTGAAACTTAGTAAGGTCATGGCTTGGCGTTCTGGTTTCATGCATGACTCATAACGTGGAGAAACAATGGCTGGGATACCTGCGGAGTGAGTCGGGCTTTGCAGTGGAACAGAAAGGAGCAACCAATTTCGGAAAAAAGGAGGAGAGGAAGGACACTCACTGGATGAATGTGGGGCGAGTGGTGGAGTGGGCGTGGCTATGTAAAAATGGGTGTGGCTGATCTAGTGGCTTCCCAAAAACACCATGTGACCCAGTTGAGAATTTTTTTTCTAGCCTTATTCACTGGCCATGCACAAATATCAGTGAAAATTGTTATACGATATGGCTTGGGATTTCTCTAGAATGACTTAGTCTCATGTCTTGTGTTCAACATGGATTCTGGGGTGACAAAGGGGACCCAGGGTATGAAATTGTGAAACTCACCACTCACCACTCACTATCAGCACATGTCCCAAAAGTTTATCAGGTTCATTGAGAGTCTTTGTATATGGTACAGTCATTGTATTATGTATCGCCTGCAAATTAAAATGATAAATAATGACAAAAAAGAATTCCTCAATAACAATGTAAAGCGCTAAAGTTAACTCACGTTGCCTTTGCTTAGATCTTTCGAAGTGAGCAGAACACGAGGTTAAGATGAATAAGTTTTACTTTAATGTCTAACCATCTCTAGCGTGCACCAAACTTTCCATGATCAAAAATGAGAATTGCCTGCCAACATTCACGAATCATATTTCATGAAGACCCAGTTAAAGGCAAAGGTAAACCCTTTACACAGCACTCTCAATGCTCTAGGAAGAGAGCCAACCCCTTAAGAAGAGAGTTAGCCTAACTCTGCAACGCAGTCAAGATAGGTTTGAAAATATTTCATACATTACCCTATCATACACAATCCGCCAATAAACTTACTGGGCTGTGCCTACTCAATACCTTGCAGTGAACAGGAACAAAGCTGGTTGAAAAATAGCATGCACGAAGTGAAAAGTGATTAGACTGAGTCAAACCCGGTGCTCTTCTATTAAAATTCAAGTGTGCTATTTCGCCAAAAAAACCTATTTAATCATTCAACATTGTGGAACCCGATTAAATGCATTCCAAAGAACACGTCATTATCCGATAGCCTTTGCAAGACTATAACTCAAGGCAGGAGTGAACATGAAATCCACCTCTCAGTAATGTGCAGGCAATTATAGTGAAAGTCAGTTATTGTCCACAGTGTCACGTTTGCTTGCAAAACGCTCATTAAAATGTCGTACACAAGTGCTTGTGTTTTTCGTCATGCGTAAAGTGAAAAAGAGTCTCTGCACCATACAATGAACCCACGTATTTATTAAATGAACAAGTGCTCCGTCCAATTCAGTTTGGTGGCCATTTTGAAGAAATGTAACCCAGACAGATCTGTGCTCATACACATTGTGTATTAGTTATTACACTGCATTTTAAGACAGCTGAGGTGGCGCAGAGTGCTTAGTCAGCAACGCTGATCGCCTGGGTTTGAGTCTTGGGAGTGGGACATGATTAATTCGCAAGAGAAGCGCGTTTCGGTCTCAGCACGGCCATCAATGACTGCATACAAAAACCACGGTAGGCACATTTGTTTTATTAAACTTAATTTTGCAATGGGTTTTGGCGAAATCTCACTGAAGAACGCGTAGAGCAAATGTCGAAGTCCACTTCCTTCCTGTGCGAATGAGGACAAAAAAATGCCACTTCTGTGGGCCGTTATGTGGGATTTCCATGTGCCTTCTGCCTTTCATGACATGACACCAATAACACAATTAAAACACACTGTGATAAAGGCAAACATTATTTGTAAAGAGATGAAAAAATACATTTTCAAGAACAAAATTCATCTCGTTGAATTGCTCTTTGGTGTGTATTGTAAAATCCTTAAATTAAACCACCATTACATGTAATTGTGAGTGTACCTGTTCTGCCTTTCTAGATATGTAATTCAAAATGTTATACTACATATAATGCATTCATCCAAATTGAAATGCGCTGCTCAGACCCATTGCAGTTTTTGTGTAGATGCCCGAGATTAATGCTCTAGTTTTGAGTTTGTCTCCATGCCCCTATATGAACAGCAATTTCATATTCTTCTCTCCCCTTTCAGAAGATATGTTGTCGGAATGTCAGATTAGTATTCGCAATATAAGGTGAGGCACACGGAATTTAATCGTGACTTTTTATTGTGTTCAAAGCATGCATTGCACACGCCATTGCAATATTCAGTTGTGTCATTTCATAAATATCCAGCTCACAGATCCGGTACTTTAATACCTCCAGGGAATTCAAATATATGGCATTAACCTTGATATTTTAAGACCATTTCTGCATATCATACATTCATACGATTAAACAAAGAGGTAGCATGTCCTTTAGTAATCCTGATAATGTGCTTTCCAGAGTATGCTTTCCAGTGCTTATTATATTTGTTTAGCAGCACTCATTGAATATTACACCGTAGCTATATGTATTGCCAGATAGTGGATTTTAGGTTAGAAAACACAATAAACCATGGCCCTCTAGCTGTTTATGCCGATTAGTTTTTCGTTAATATTGTCGCACTAAACACTGGGGGTCATAACGCTGACTGCTCATCTGGCATAATGTTTGCCGATGGGAGTGTGGGTAGAAAATAATGGCAACAATTTGCCTTGACTAAACAAAACAAATTATGGAGATCATTGAGCACAGTCAACGCCAGACCAGCATTAGAATGCCGACGTTCAAGTGGTTGTGAGTGCGTTAGTCTCACCATGACACCACCCAGTTTGATTGTGTTGCGTGATTTTTACTTGCCTTATTTGTGACGAAAGGCATCTGCATACGCACGCGCTGATAAGCGGTGGTGCAGCATATGAACCAGGCGACCCGAGGTCGATCCCCAGTCACGACCAACTTCAGTGGCGAATATTATAAGGTGTTCTGGACCTTTCCTAGATCAACTCGGCTGAAAATGAGTAACAGGGTGCAGTGGGTAAACGTCAGCTCTTCGGTGGTGCTGGCCACACAACCGCCGGCCTGCATCGGAGCTTGCTAACTGCACTTGCCCCAACAGCCTGTTAATAGGCTATAAGGGGGGATATTTGTGCGTGGCACAAGTGTTATTTTGGACTTGCAATATTGAAACAAAGACTGCTGGGCAATGTTGACAAGGCTGCCATGTTGAATATAACGTGTCAGAAAGCATTGATCGGAAAGGCCCATACCCCAGCGTTATTTCTTCAACGTCAGAGAGCAGACACATACGCACACACGCACATTTGTCGAATGATACAATCCATTTTCTGTACCCTTGTACAGTGCATAAATGGGATGCTGACGTGGTTTAACCATCTCCCAGTGCGGCAGTTGAAACAACGGTTAAAGCGTATTCAATCCCTCCCGCCTCTGCTCACCAAGCGGTATGAATGTGTGTACCAGACTTAGTTATGGTGGGGTAACGTGTGGGCATATCTACCTCTTCCAAATGCCTAATCAGCGTGGCAGGGTCCCTCAAAATAACATCACAAGTGACTTTCTAGAGTTTGCTCGAGCGGAAGCCCTTCTGCCAGCAGTGGCATGAGTAATTGCAGGGCTGCACCTACATCTTCGATCATTAAAACAGACATGACTGGTGCTTTTCTCTCTTTGTAGTCCTGAAGCAGTGTTGGAAATTCCATATTCCTGTAATGTAAATTGGTCTATCCATGGGACAACCTCTCAACATCAACCAGAGAGGTAGAGCCTTAGTGACAATGGAGGGAGGATGGGCCTACTAATCAAGTCATACCATGTTCTATTCAATATATAAATAAATACATTTCAACAGACGTTTCCAATGAAGCAAAGGCAAAGCACACGTACCTGTAGCAGAGGCGATGCTTTACATAATGTATGGAGAGAAAAATAAAAGACAGAACTTGAGCGAAGGAGAAGGAATGAGTTTTTGTTAGGAACACTGACACCATCTTTTAATGTTTTAAAAAGGCTGGTATACAGTAGGTCGTTTGCTCGATCGCAACCCTGACGCCTGCTGCATATTTAGAGTTTGCATGTCACTCTCCCAGTGGTAGCATGTATATTTCTCCGGGTCCTCCGCTTTTCCCCTCCACATTTAGAACATGCGTTTAGAGTATTATGGCAGCTATAAATGTCCACGTGATAAGCCACTTTGTTGAGCTATCATTTGTGGCCGGGTTACTTCTGATCAAATTTAAGGTTTAGTTTTTTTTTCTATAGTGGCCATCCTATTGAGACACAGGGTCTGCCAACTGAATGTTGACTCAAACTCAGCAATGTAGAGGATACCTACCCCTTACTCTTTGGACGAGGGAGACACTTTAACCTTACTATATGTGACTTGACAAATAATAAATAACCTCCAATGGCCAATGTCTTAGATGATGGTAGATGGTTTGATGGTTCATTTTCCAGTCTGTTCCTAGATATGTTTCCCTCTTGTTACATCATTCATTAACGCGGTTAGTCGAACATCCAAATGTAGGGCTCCAGAGCTTGGGCAATTGTTGGCGCCGGTTCTGCCTTGCAACGTTTGTGTGTGATTTTTCACTCCCATGAATCTAAGAAAATGTCTGCATGATAGAAATGTATATCTTCAATGGAAGGGCAGGCCAAAATATTTTCTCATAAACACCCTTCTGCCAGCAATGGCGTGAGAAAGTTATTTGCAGGGCCGCACTTTTACGTTTTACAGACCCACATTGTATAATAATGTATACCGAGTACAATACTTACCGTGAAAAGCGTGGTAAATTGGTTACGTTTATGGTGACATTACAATTCCACCACAGTGAATGGTCCTGAGCACACTTGTTAAAGCAAGGCCACGTGTGGTCACACGTCTCACATAACAACTGTGAGTATAATGTAGTCATGGGGAATCCAGTCTGGCATTCAGCTAAACATGCGATGTGGGCGCATAGTGGTGTGGGCTCAGCCATTGCAAGACAAATTCCCCCCGTATAGCCTTGACAAACTGTTGGGGAAAGTGCTCTTAGCGAGCACCTATAAAGGCCGGCATGGCACACGAGGGGGTGGGCGACCAGCACAATGCCTGGCTGCCTTTGTCTCCCCGGTGGCGACGATTACACAGCACACCAGGTACTCATTTGAGGCTGAGTCGACATAGGGGAGGCCCAGGACCAGTTCAGAAAATCTACAATGCTACATATGTTCTGTAATTGGAATTATTATTATTGTTGCTGTTATTTTACACTCAGGAATCTGCTTTTGCATTCGATTATCTTGTGATGGAACCAGGCGTCCCATGAAAAATTGACTTCTAGTCTCAATAGGCTCCGGATTTAAATAAAGGCAATCTATAAATCAATGGACAGCAGTGGGAGGACACGTTCTGTGGAAATAACAGACGGTGAAAGGATAGTTCAGGAGGGTCTAAAGGTATGTGACAAAGATGAGCCTGAGGGCATCGCTGCAGTAAGAATGACAGAGAAGTCATTGATTAGACGGGCAGGCAATCCATTGTATGTGAGGGAAAGGAGGAAGGTTTGGAGTGTCAGCAACATTGACAACAAGGTTAAAGCATATCAGACTCTGGATGCAGCAGCGGAAAAAGTTTAACCAGCTGTAAAACAGAGCTGGGCTGGTGGTGGTCAACATCGAGAGATTTTTTTTCTTTTTTACTGGAGCACATGACATAGAGATGTATGGATGTAGAACTTCTTTCACACCATATGTAGCCAACCGTGTTAATCGGAGGTGGGCTGGGAAGGACAACAAACTAAACACAAACAGCCGTTCTAAAGAAATTGGTTTTCAATCAAGGTTACAAAATGCATAGCTCCAGTGGCTTCCAATATTGGAAGGAAGATAATAAGAGATGGTGGTATAGCCTGAAGGGTTTGCTCATGCCGCCACTGGTGGAAGGGCCTTCACTAAGAGAGCTGTAGAGAGCCTCTCTCGAGGGTTTATTAGCCGACTATTCCACACTGGCCAAACATCTTGGATAAGATAGGAGTATCCACACGTTACCCCATCACGTGCCGATTGTCTCACTACGGTGTACCCATTTATATATTTCTGGGTGGAAAGAGGCAGAGATTTTTTTTTTAAGTGCACCGTTGTTTCAACAACGATACCCGTACAGTGGAGATCCATCTTCCAAAATGCCATTGTGAACGCACTTCTTTAAATTGGGGAGATGTAGCGCGGAAGATTAAAACACGTCTTCCGGAAGGTAAAGTAAACTTCGGGGAATATGGTCGCAATTCTATACTGAGCAGGAACAGCAGAAGTCATAGTTCTTATTTGGTGGAGTGACGATAACACTGATGGTGGGATGATCCAAATAACTACAGTTTGATTTGGTTTTGAGGTTATAGGGCCAGACAGGCTTGGTTTGGAAGTGTCCCTCGTTGCAGAAATGTAGCATCTTACTCAGGTTTAATTATAATCATGAGTGGGTGATCGGTCCGTTAACCGCTTGAACCCCAGTCTTGATCTTGAATTATGTGTTGAATATTGACAGCAAACAACAAGTTTTGCTGAAAATGTTATTTTGGTGAAAAACTTTATTGCAGGGACATAAATTCACACAGTTGTAAATATCATTAATGTCGTATGATGCTCTCAGCATTATAGTTATCCGTGTAATCAACAACAAAAGACATTGCAAAACGTCCAGTCGATAATCTGTTGGGCATTACGATGTTGTATTTTGCACCTGCTGTTCTCTGACATACTCAGTACTCAGTGCTAGTTTTCATCACGTTATCTTTTAGAAACATTTGTTCTGCATTTGAGTCTCTGAAAAGGTTAACATGCGTAGATGTAATGCTTTGCTGACCACGTTGCTCTGCTACATGTCATAACTCTTACCGTGTTGTACCCAGTGTGCATGCAGTGAAAAGTATGCTCCAATTACCTGCACCCCAATGGTGTACTTTTTACCATCTGTATTAGGGAGTATTTAAGGTAAATATAGCACACTTTGTTGACAGCATCATTTAGATGTGTTTTTCTTCCCACGTTGGAATGAATATAAGTTTGCAATGGGAATGTTAACCTGAGTCCTGATCTGGATGTACGTACGTACGTATGTTGAATTTATTTCGCACTATACGAATAGCCAACTGTGCTAATCGGAGGTGCGTTGGTAAGGACAACAAACTAAACACAAAACGCCGTTCTAAAGAAATAAGTTTGCCATCGAGAATTACCTTGAGGTATGTGTGCGCTTGCTGTGTAGGGGGGCATCTACTGTGGGTAGCAAGGGTTGTCCGGGAAGCCCCAAAATGCTTAGATATGGTTAATAGACACTCACAAAAAATGTACACACAATTCACAGTTTTAGTGATTACACATTTTTTTCAATTCATCTAGATGAAACGGTTGCCCGATGACGCTGATGACTGAACGCACAGTAGCTCACAAACAGTCGCCTCAGTGCTGAGTCAACAACCAGTAATTGAGTGTTTAATATAATTATAGTGCAACAATTCAGTGGCGTTAAATACTTGTTAAAGAAGGGTTTTAGGAACTACATACAGTGTGGCAACAGTAACTAATGACAGCATGAATAAATGCAGAGCCACTGTGCATCAGTAATCTAACCAGCAACCAAAGAGAACCATTCGCGGGTAGGGTGACATCAATATCCACAGAATGGCTGTGCCACTGGCTTGTCACCCTGTCAGCTGGGCACAGTAGTCTGCCTCCCACTGCTGACTGTGATTCTGTAGGGATTGGTGTTCGAGTAATTGCGGTGCCGGTCGACAATGGGATATAGAGTATGTTGTGTTTCAGCCCAAATTTAAGGTTTAAATTCATCCGCAAATAAAATGTTAACTGTAAAACGTAGGCGGCGGGATCTTCTGGTTAGGTTACGTGCCAATTTTTCCGCCAAAATTCTTGTGGTGGAGGGTTAATGACGATAATATTTGGCATGAATCTACAAAGTGGCCTCACCAAAAACAAATCGAATATCAATTGTCCCTACCATAATCAGGAATCGCTCGCAACAATATTGTCAATCTCAATGGGGTTCTCACATGCTTCCACGTTTTTATAAGCCTAATTTTTTTTTCAGCCCAACACAGGTCATATAGCAAGAGAAAAACTGTCATAGGGCAAGAAGAGAACAATTGCAAGAGCATAGCCCTGGCATTGCTCAGTCACTCTGTGGTTCACCACGCATGTCTAATGGTTATTGCTCTGTCACTGCTATGTAATTTAGCCGTATAACACCGACATGTCGTTGCCCTGCAGTTCCTCTGGATAGTGCCCGTGTACCTATGTTTAATGAGGATGAAGTGTGGCTCAGCATGGCCTTGTCAATGGGGCACTACGGTGGCAAGATGTTAACCACCTCGCCTGGTATGAAGGAGGTCATGGGTTCGATCCCAACCCTAATGCCTGCTGTATATTTGGAGGTTGCATGTTCTCCTCATGATCACATTAATTTTTCTCCGGGTCCTCAAGTTTTCCCCTCCACATTTATAAACGTGCATTTAGAGGAATTGGCTGCGATACATTTTTATGTGATAAGCAACTTTGTTGAGCTGTCATTTGTGGCCAGGTCGCTTCTGAAACAAATATCAATATATACTCAATAAGCCTTATCTGGTAAAATAGAAAATAAAAGTTTAGTTTAATCGACCAATTTAAGACAACCGTGGCACGTCTGGGTTACTTATTCTTGGGTCTTTCGGTAAAGTCACGTAGATAGCTTCAAAGAAAACCACAAAAAATAAGCAAAAACTACGACGTTTCAATCACAACATAAACGGTCGTCTTCAGTAAAAGGGGGGTTAGCTTCCAAGGCAAACTCTTTATAAGGGTTTGAAATGAACGTAACCCAAATGTCAGCAGCCAATGATAATGTAAGTGGTGAACAGCCAACCCGACGGTGGTTGGTTTTCCACCAATCAAAAGGCTGCCAGGTGAAAATTAGCATGTTAAAGAGAGATTAGCATGTTAATGGCAGATCACAGCGCCACAACCATGGAGTCGGCGCGCGAAGTGACTGTGAAAGCAGTTTGACTTGGAAGCTAACCCCCCTTTTCCTGAAGACGACCGCTTGTGTTGCGATCGAAACGTCGTAGTTTTTGTTATTTTTTTGTTATTGCGCACTTTCAGATGTGCGGGAAGTACTCAGAAGGCGTTTCGCCATTGCCCGATGTTTCTCTCGATTCACTGCATTATTTAAGTTGTCATTGGAGAAAAGTTTCCAGTGTGATTGGACGACAATCTGGCCAACAATCACTCCCTTTGTCATCCTGGGTCAAGCATTACAATGCAATTTGGATTTGTATAGCGTCTGCGTACAGATGCGTCTCAAGATGTTGCACAGAAACAGTGTCATGTGTGCATCATGTACACGGCGACATATATACACATTGGATACGAAATAGTCAGTCATAGGCTGAAGTGATGAGGCAATTGCTCTTGGAATGTACCACCGCCGTGCAAAAATGGTTCACTGTACACAACCTAGCCCTTAATCCGAAAAAGTCAGTGGCCATCATGTTAGGTACCAAGCAACGTCTCAATTCAGCAGCACTCCCCACACACATACAGATCTTCGGTCACAGAATCAAGTACACCGACCACTTCAGCTACCTCGGTGTCATCCTAGATTCAACTTTATTCTTCGACCGTCAAACCAACCATATCATCAGCTCATGTAACTTTCACCTGAAGGCTCTCAGACATATACGTCCTCTCATCTCTACTGAAATTGCCAACACATTGGCATGTTGCACCGTCCTAGTCCGGACCTCCGCTGGCAACCTAAAGAAACTTCAAAGACTACAAAACAACCTAGCACGCATCGTCATTGCCCACACTCATCCCCGTCTCGACTCGCTAGCTTGTCTCCGTGCTCTCAACTGGCTACCCTTCGCCAGTAGGGTCACATACAAGACCGCCTGCCTCTGCCACAATGCCTTCATATCCGCCTGCCCGCCGTACCTTTCTTCATTATTGACAACTTGCAGCTCAGCACACGGCAGATGCCTGCGCAGCGCGACTCACGACCTCCTCTTGATACCAAGATCCAGGATGGTCATGTCTATGCGCCGCTTCTCGGTGGCAGCCCCAACAGTCTGGAACGATATCCCTCTGCACATTTGCAGCATCACCTCAATCGCCTCCTTTAAGAGAGACTTAAAAACTCACCTCTACAATCATGCTTTCGAGCG
Source organism: Entosphenus tridentatus (assembly GCA_014621495.2). Lineage (NCBI taxonomy): Eukaryota > Metazoa > Chordata > Hyperoartia > Petromyzontiformes > Petromyzontidae > Entosphenus > Entosphenus tridentatus. The sequence continues at coordinate 33,253 of JAAXLI020001346.1, read as the reverse complement.
ACTCTGAGCTTGGCTCCGCGCCTCTGAGTTGCGGCCACTACGTCTGCAAATTTGCGCGCGTTATAAATTGCATATCATTATTACTATTATTATTAATTCTTGAGACTGGGCATGAACAGTAAGTCAACAACACAGGTGGCTGGGGAATGGCGTTTACATATTCCAGGGGCACCAGAGAAGGTGCCACTTCTGCATTAGCGGAGGTTGACCCAGGGAGTTTGATGAAAGTGTGTGAGGGCCTGAGTGTTTGCTTGAACTGCGAAATAGCAATAAAGGATGGCACCTTCACAATGGCATTGCAATGCTTTTTTTTCCTTCTTGCAGGAGGTCCTGAGCCTGTCTGGATGATCCCGTGCGTTAGATGTCCACTAGAGGATGGCGGTGCTGAGAGCACTAATCTGGGCAGTGCTGGTCTTTGGGCTTCTGCACGCATCTCATGCTGTGAAGAAGTACGTGAAGAAAGGCAAGGGCAAAAACAAAGGACTGGACCACTGCCCCTTGTAAGTTGAACCCCACTTACTTTGTATTGCATTTCATTGCAGAACTGTAAAGTTTCGTATTTAGAGCCCTGTGAATTGTGCACTATGTGTTGGATCATTGTTAATGACATGGAAGGAACTGGCTGTTACCACAATCTGAAAATTGCGAATTTTGTATTTAACTGCATTTGATTTGTTACACAGATTATCCCGTTTAGTCAATTGCCCGGCTATTTTACAAGAGATGTCTGTGGGAGCCATGGCGCACATGCAAGTGGCTGCAGGTGTGCTAAGACAGCAGCACTGTGCACATGGAGAGGCCATTCGTGCTCCATTATCCACTATTTACATGCCCTGTATTCTTACATATATATTAGGCCCAATTCATGTGTTGGTTGTATTGGCCAAATCACCCATGTTTTTGATTGGGAACTAAACTGAACATGTATTTTACCAAGAAAGGCCCACTGAGCTATACAGCTCTTTTTCAGAAGCGACCTGACCACAAATGATGGCTCAACGAAGTGGCTTATCATCTGGGAATGCATAGTGGCAGCCAAGTACTCTAAACGCATGTGGAATATATCAACAACTCGTTAAGGATTACCAACATACATGACCATTGCTGCATGCTTGTTTTTTATGTAAATAATTTGAACTTGTGTTTGATCACGTCGTCATATTCCTACGTAAGGACAGCCACATAAAACACAAATACGTTGCCTAAAAGGACTCTCAACTGAGTGTCATTTGTGGCCAGGTCGCTTCATATTAATATTCTTCATAACTACAAGTGTAGCACTGCATTTTCTACCATTGTTACATTTTGTATACGTGTAAATTATGCACTGTAAACTAAGCTTGTTAATATTGACAATTTTACCCCAGAGTAAACTCATACAATAAACCAAATAACTAAGAAGCCTTAATTGATTCATGCATTCACTTTGCAATGGGAGAGGTTTTAATTGGTTTCCTGCCTGAGTAGATCTGGCAACTCAATCTTGGCTCCGTTTCCAGTTGCGTGAGCGTGCAAAGTGTGACTGCCAAGAAAATGCCACGTCCATAATGGAAATTACTTTAATTATTATTATTTTTTTACATCGGAGGTCTCCATCACACAAATGAGCCATGATGCATGCTTATTTACAATAATAAAAACGTCAAGGCATATTAAATGGTGAGTTCTATTATAGAATGGATACAGAAATTGATATGTCTCCTTCATTATGTGTGCCTATTAGGTCAAAGATTGATAACAAAAAGAAGAGTCATTTAAAAGTAAAAGTTTATTTCATCCACCTTGCACAGTCACATCTGTGCCATGAAAATTGAAACAGATCACGTAAATACTTATGCGTCATTAAACCCTACACCACTCAAACTCAGCCAATTAGTAACAGTTTGTCACATAAACAAAATATGCCCATTCATTACTAGTACAGCACACCGTTGTGTTGGAGAGTACACCCACGTCATTTGAAATTCGAGTACGACGTTTTGCAGTAATTACAACTAGAATCATCAAGTGACAGCCAAATACAATTAAATTTACGCGATCTAACCCAAAAACGTCTATTATGGATAATATTGGTCGCGAAAGCCTACGTGTTAAACTGAAACAGATCATTTGAACATCAAACGATTTCATACCTTTTTAAACATGCCAAATATTTATCTCGACGCTGACACCTGTATATTTGGAGTTTGTATGTTCTCCCTTTGGTCATGTGGATCTTTATCCGGGTACTCCGGTTTTTCTCTCCACATTTATAAACGTGCATTCAAGGTATTTGGCTGCAATAAACAGCTCAGTGGGCATTACCTGGTGATATGAAAATGTTTCGTTTATAGTTTATTTTTAGTTATATCCGGAGATACCATCACTGGGCTGTCTTCGTCCTAACTGTCCTCTTAAACAAATCCACAGCCAATTACCTAAAGTACCACTTAGTTCCTCCAGCTCCCTCTTGTAGCCTCAGAAGTGCCTCCTTATACCGACTAAAAATTCCAATGGCTTAAACTTTGTTTGGTAAACAAAACGTCTCTCTGCCTTGCTGCGCCACGTTTGTGGAATAACCTTGTCCGCTCATCTGCAGCTTGGTTCCCTCCCATCAATCCTTCTCTCTACTACCCCATTAAACCAAAACGCAGAGATTATTTCTTCCCGTTACTCACCTTCTTTGCGTGCCTCTTGCACATGTTTTTTATATGTCACTGAAAGACTAAAATATCGAGCCGTACCTACAGTGAGGGAAAAAAGTATTTGATCCCCTGCTGATTTTGTACGTTTGCCCACTGACAAATAAATAATCAGTCTATCATTTTAATGGTAGGTTTATTTGAACAGTGAGAGACAGAATAACAACAACAAAATCCAGAAAAACGCATGTCAAAAATGTTATACATTGATTTGCATTTTAATGAGGGAAATAAGTATTTGACCCCTCTGCAAAAATGACTTAGTACTTGGTGGCAAACCCCTTGTTGGTAATCACAGAGGTCAGACGTTTCTTGTAGTTGGCCACCAGGTTTGCACACATCTCAGGAGAGATTTTGTCCCAATCCTCTTTGCAGATCTTCTCCAGGTCATTAAGGTTTTGAGGCTGACGTTTGGCAACTCGAATCTTTAGCTCCCTCCACATATTTTCTATGGGATTAAGGTCTGGAGACTGGCTAGGCCATTCTAGGACCTTAATGTGCTTCTTCTTGAGCCACTCCTTTGTTGCCTTGGCCGTGTGTTTTGGGTCATTGTCATGCTGGAATACCCATCCACGACCCATTTTCAATGCCCTGGCTGAGGGAAGGAGGTTCTCACCCAAGATGTGACAGTACATGGCCCCGTCCATCGTCCCTTTGATGCGGTGAAGTTGTCCTGTCCCCTTAGCAGAAAATCACCCCCAAAGCATAATGTTTCCACCTCCATGTTTGACGGTGGGGATGGTGTTCTTGGGGTCATAGGCAGCATTCCTCCTCCTCCAAACACGGCGAGTTGAGTTGATCCAAAGAGCTCCATTTTGGTCTCATCTGACCACAACACTTTCACCCAGTTGTCCTCTGAATAATTCAGATGTGCATTGGCAAACTTCAGATGGGCATGTATATGTGCTTTATTGAGCAGGGAGACCTTGCGGGCGCTGCAGGATTTCAGTCCTTCATGGCGTAGTGTGTTACCAACTGTTTTCTTGGTGACTATGGTCCCAGCTGCCTTGAGATCATTGACAAGATCCTCCTGTGTAGTTCTGGGCTGATTCCTCACCGTTCTCATGATGATTGCAACTCCACGAGGTGAGATCTTGCATGGAGCCCCAGGCCGAGGAAGAGTGACAGTTCTTTTGTGTTTCTTCCATTTGCGAATAATCGCACCAACTGTTGTCGACTTCTCACCAAGCTGCTTGGCGATGGTCTTGTAGCCCATTCCAGCCTTGTGTAGGTCTACAATCTTGTCCCTGACATCCTTGGAGAGCTCTTTGGTCTTGGCCATGGTGGAGAGTTTGTAATCTGATTGATTGATTGCTTCTGTGAACAGGTGTATTTTATACAGGTAACAAGCTGAGATTGGGAGCACTCCCTTTAAGAGTGTGCTCCTAAGCTCAGCTTATTACCTGTATAAAAGACACCTGGGAGCCAGAAATCTTTCTGATTGAGAGGGGGTCAGATTCTTATTTCCCTCATTAAAATGCAAATCAATTTATAACATTTTTGACATGCGTTTTTCTGGATTTTTTTGTTGTTATTCTCTCTCATTGTTCAAATAAAGCTATCATTAAAATTATAGACTGATCATTTATTTGTCAGTGGGCAAACGTACAACATCAGCAGGGGATCAAATACTTGTTTCCCTCACTGTAACTTGTTTCTGCTGCCTCTTGTTCTCATATTGCATATGCACAGTTTTTTTATTCGCGTGGGCTTCCGTTTACGGCCTTTATTAACCTCGCTTGTGAGTTGTGCACTATCCCTTAAGGATGCTGTACTCGTTTTCCGCAATATTGATGGTTTGTATTTATTTTGTTGCCGTTGCTGCTGTGCTCACGCGCCACACAGATCCAACCTTGTAAAAGAGCTGGCAAACTGGCTAAATGGGATAATCTGAGTAACAATAAAATAAACCTTAATACAAATTTATTTTGGCAGGAGGCACATGCATTTTCGTGTACATGATAACTCCTCTTACCTGCGACATTATTATCCTGCAAATCCTATTATCCATGGGAGCTATAGGGCCCGGTAATACTCCTATTATCTGGGGTCCTATTATTCCTATTATATTGCAGTGGATTGACCAAGGTGTTCTCGTACAACGTGTGCAGCATGAGTCAGCATCGCTAATCTTAACATGTTTTTATCAAATCGGGTCAAATGATGATAACGTACTACAGGTCAGAGTGTAGAGGTAGTCAATAACGCAATGTGGCTAAAGCTCAGACAATGAACAAAAGCGCATTATGGGTCATCTAAGTGACTGCTGGTCATGTGGGCCAACAGTGGAGGACGCAGTGACTCCAACACCGTGTGCGCAATTGAAGGTCACGTGAGATCATTCATCATGTGGTGGTAAAAAAGAAGGCGATGGAGCAGCCCTGCAATGTACTCACGCTACTGCTGGTGGAAGAGGCTCCACGAGCGGAAGCTCTAGAGAAGCCCCTCAATACAGCACTTTGACCTGCTCTCCCACACTCGTGATGCAGTCTCAATTAATCCATGTAGACTCTAAATTGCTGGCAGAGTCTTGTACTCGACCAGACGCTCTGTTCCACAAGGGATGTTACATTTTCCAGCCCAACTTTTCACGTAATGCCGTGGTGCAGAAATTATTTTTTTCTCAGGGAACACTTTGGCTATGCGTGTGAGTGGCTGGCTGGCTCAAGGGGGCTGAGGTCCAAGCTCGGGAAAGAGGTCAGCACCTCTGGGTTTCATTTCTAGGCTCCAACCAGTGATAAAATTACGTTCTCCAACGTAATGAGTTTAATTATCTCAATTAAGTTTTCGTTGGTTGCACTCGCACATACAATGAAAAATATAAAGATCCCCCGTGGAGTCATAACAGACTCTTGGGGCAAGTGCTGGTTGTGAGCATCAATGAAGGCCTGCATGGCACATGAGAAGGTGGGTGGCCAGCACCGCGCCCGGCCATCTTTGTCTCCATAGTGGGGAAGTTTACACACCAGAGCAGGTACTTATTTGAGGCTGAGTCGACATAGGAGAGGCCCAGAACCAGTTAAAATATTCGCCACTGTCATTGGCCATGAGTGGAAATCGAACTTGTGTCATCGGGTTTGTAGCGAAGTGTGCTAACCAGTGCGCCAGCACTCCCCACACATTCAAACACAGACACACACAACAATTAAAGAGTTGTTTTTCACTTTATGCGGCATATCCCAGCTATTGAGGGCTCATGCAGCAGATTCACGATGAAGCCATAATCAAGCATTTTCCCCTTTGCACAACTGGGAATGCTTTATTTATACAATATAAGTGTAGTGACATCGCTGGATGTCACCACGATGTGGGTGCAGTACCGGCCCTAGACGGGCACGTTGTGCGATGTAACGACATCACTGGATACCACCATGTCGTGGGTGTAGTACCGGCCCAAGAGGGGCACGGTGTGTGCTGGATATTAGTGCTGGATGGCACCATGCTATAAGCGCATTGCCGGCCATACAGGACAGGGTGTGTGGTTGCCAACCGAAGGGTAAGGTTGTGTGAGGCCATGGCACTCTGGTTGACCCGGGAGGTGGACGTGGCCAAGGGCGGAGCCGGCCACGCCACAGAGAATATCAGCCGAGTCCCGAGAGGGACCAGGGTTGTTCATCCCAGGAAAGAAACCCTTCGTCTACGATCTCCGTTCAACGAGTCTTCCAGCACGTGGACCCGGGCAGATATTGTTGGTCCCGGGTCCGTAGTAACAGTTATGTAGTAACTAGTGTAGTTAGCCGGGTGGTCACCACCTTAGGTTGTTATTCTGTTAAGGGGAAGTTACCCTGTGCGTTGGATCTAAATAAAATGCGTTGCCTCCAAAGTCTACGTCTGCGACTCAGTTGAACCCATTACAGACGTATCCAGGTATTTTTTACGTATTATATTGTGTTTCTAATGATCATTAAACAAACCAAATAATATGGTTAAAGTATTAACTTTAATATTATGCGTAGTATTCGAAGGCAGGGAGCTGCTATGATAAATTGGTTATCGCACTGGACTTGCAAACCAGAGGTCGTTGGCTCGATTCCATCATCTGGCGCGGCAGTTGAAGCGATAGTGCCAGTGTATGTTTGTTGAACTTCTTTCGCACAGTATGTATCCAACCATGCTAATCAGATGTGCGGTCTCTCAAATCCCTCCATCTCCATCCTCCTAACAGCAGTAAATAAATGTGTACATCAGAGTTCTTCAATCGGCAGGTGATGTTTGGTGGAACAAATGGTAGAACAAATACCCTAGATAGAGTTCACTCTTTTGAAGGAAACTTCCACCAGCAGTGGCGTGAGGAAGCAAACTACAGTGTTACACCTTTACCTTCTATACCCAATGCAGTTGGGAACTTTTAAATCTAAATTTAAAATGCATTTATTTGTTACTGCTTTTTTGTGTTTAGTTTGTTGTCCTTCCACCCCACCACCTCTGACGAGCACGGTTGGCTATGTACGGTGTGAACGAATTTCAACGTGCATACATAAGTATGAAGGCAGCGTGGTTTTGTAGACAGTGAAGAAAATTATAACTGTGGTGAGACTTCTGGGTATTTTGCTGTTTGCGGATCTGACGTGGAAAATGCTTAGCACTGCAAGTATCTGTCAAAGTCAAAAGTGAAATAAAATTTTATATATTCATATTCAGTTGAAGATTTCTGTTATCACAGACGGAAATTTTTTGACTGCACAAAACAAATAAGCTGTTCGTACGAGCACCACAAATCTATCATTGGATGTTGCCCCTTCACAATAGCGTGAAGAATATAATCATTCCATCACTGTCAACCAATAACCCGACCACCACGTGGAAGGAAATCCAGAGTGATAAAACTCGACATGGAGAGGTGTCTCATGGCTCAGTGGGCAAATGCCCATACCAGAGCACACGGCTGCCCCTATTGAACCTTGCATGCCACTTGAATATATGCACTCCTGCTTTCACGAGGACAATTATCATCATACCAGAGTTTTGCTGGTGTATTCTGCTTTTAGCCAAGTCACGCATTGAATTAACTGTATAGCTGAGGGTGATGTGATTTTTCACGACGTAACAAAACAAGTTATGATTTTGCACGATATGACGATTTATTGTGATGTTGGTGTTCTAGAATTGCGTGGCATTTAATGTGTATAAACTGTTGTGTTTATGATTTCCTTGTCCTTCGAGTTCGAATAAAGGTGACTTAGAAGTGCTTTAATCTGCAGATCACTCAACATAAATGGCCATCGCGTATAGTTGTATCTCCTATTATCCCACCCCGCCAGCATCCAATCCCTCTCTATCCCGATCATATGTGGCCTAGTGTCTGACCTCAAGAGGTCATATCTTCACTTCGCATAAATCTAGGTGAGGTCACAAGGGGATTATTTGGAATGCAATATTTTAAAACGTTATAATGTATAGTTTAATTCGTGTTTAGATTCTGTTTAAATCATGTTCATCAAATCGTGTATTTCTTGTAAAGTGTGAGGATTCACACCTCTTCAAAGATGTTGAAAAACAGAAATAGGTTTGATCCTTTCTGGCAAAGAAACAGGTGTTAAAATGTAAAAAAAAACACCAAAATAGAAACAAAAAGTCCCATAGATTTAACTCTTCCAAGATGTCCTGGCCTGTCTGGAATAGTCGGGTAAAATACCCTCTGGAAGAGCTTTCTAGTGCTCTTCGATCAGCAGTGGCATGGGCAAGGTATCGCAGGGTTCAACCTTTTTCTTGCTTATTAGCACTGTTGCTTTTTAATACAACAGCACTTTGATACGTCCAGTACGCGACTAATTTGGTACTCTCCTGGTGCAGATGGTATGCAGGAGGTTTTAGATGCAATCCCAACCCTGACGCCTGTTGCATATTTGAAGTGTGCATGTTCTCCCCGTGGTCGCATGGATTTTTCTCCAGGTCCTTCGTTTTCCCCCCTCCACATTTAGAAACATACGCTTTTTGAGTATTTGGCTGAGATACATTTCCACGTGATAAGCCCCTTCGTTGAGATATCATTTGTGGCCAGGTCGCTTCTGAAAAAAGATCTACATAGCTCAGTGGGACTTATCATCGGTCTGCTTACACACATCAGCACAGGAATGGTCGAAGAATGGGTACAGCACACAATGGATCTGCCATGGAAATGTGGCATTTAGTCCCTGGAAAATTACCCCAGAGGGTCAATGACATGCACAATATTCCATTTAAAAATACTCAGTAGTCATTTGCTATTTTAATTAGGGTATTCTCATCTATTACAAAAGTCATTGAGCAGATGTATATGTCAAACGTCATTAATTTCTTAAAGAAATGAGAGATGCTGGAGGAATTATATTGATGGGAAACAAATGTATAAGTGTACTGTTTGTAATACCATTGCAGATATCACTGGGAGACTGAGCTTAGTGCTGCACATTGATTTTAAAACAAGGCAACCAATACTGCTGCTTACTGTTCTGTAAAATGTTATTCACTGCAGAATATGGAAGAAAACCCGCGGTTGTTTGTTTTGCATGCTAAATGCTGCTGTTATTTCTAATCCGTCTATCATTTCCTGCACTTTACAGCTCAGCCACGAAGGCCACACTGGCTCGGTGAGTCTTTGTTTATGCACTTTTCACCGCCGCGTAAATGCGCCTCTGGTGTGGAAGCCATTTTATATGGCACGCTTTATGTGAGCTGTGTGCAAGGTGCTGTTAAGTGCATACAGAGAATGGATGCTTTAGAATGAGCAAAGTGTCGCCTATTGTACGTGTCATTTGCCCCAGCCTTTGTTATATAGTTAGAGGTAGTGTGTCATACAACACACAATGACATGCAATACATTGCCACAGACCTGATCGTTGTAATGAATTACATTCAATTTTTTGGGCCATTCATTTTAGTTGTATCCTGCAATCACATCACCCCACAGTGTGTGTGTGGAGCAATGCTTTGGTCACAAGGCTACTCGTTATAAAAGCACAGTAAGTGAAATTCCTGGCGACATAAAGTGCTAGATATTGGTTTGTATAACCCACCTGGAAGTCACTAAGTTAACTCAGCCTGAAATCACGAGTAGTTGTGTTTATTTTTATTTCCCATGGGGAAGCAGAGAAAGTCAAGCGTGTTTTCAATTTGACCCCCATCATCTCTCTGTGCCCAATTTCTGGTGTGATAGGTGCTCGATAAAAACTTACAATGAGGTCTAATTTAGGTGGAACTCATCATTATTCACAATTCCTCTCATACTTTTGACTTTTGTTTAACATGTTCTGCTCATCGCAATTCATTTAAACGGAGGAAAAAAAGATAGCAGGAATTTGGATGCATTTGGGTCCAGAAATTGAAACAATAATAATTTGAATGGCTGAATTTACTTGGAAGCTCACATTCCTATAGGGCCTCAGATTGAACGAGCAAATGACATGTTTAAACCTGCCCCCACCACTATTCCTGTCCACACCATTTATATTCTACATATGCAGCACGTATCGATGTGTCAGCCTGTGCACAAATCACCTTGATTTTTGTTGAGCGACCTCAGGACACGTGATATGGTCTAACACCGTATGAGACGGTTCGAAAGAAAGCTGTCTCTGGTGTGGATCAATCAGTTTCTAAGACAATGCATATATTATCAGAGTATGTTTTTTGTTTGCATTCTGACCACAAGTATTGTGATTAATGCAGACATGATTACTTGTAAAAGGTTTCAGTTTGGTGTTAACATCTTAATACCTGTTTTGTTTCCAGAAAAAAGGGGAAAACCTATTCTCACTGACAGAGACATCCCCAACAACATCTGGTCCCATGGGTGTATCCAGGCCCCTTTTAAGTGAATATATTGTTACCTAAAGCCTCGCCAGAATATAAAACACGTGCATCTAGCAAGACCCTCGCATGCTTCACACCGATGTCGTTGCAGTCGCCGAGTTGCGTTTTGTTCAATAAAAAAATATGTGCTTGAAGACCAGGTGTGGATTTACATGAAGGGTAGCAGATTCATAATTGGCACGTAATTATGGTTACACCACCATGAGACTCTTTACAATCACGAGCAGGTATTGCATTTTGCATAAAGCCGTTCTTATGCACATTGGACAATGTTCAGTGAATTTTGCTTTGAACATTCAAACTGCCATGGCCACATGCTTTTTATCGTACTGCATTTGCTCCACTGCTCTATAGCAATGAAGCAATCTTGGGGCCACATCTTCATGATAATTTTCTTTCATCAGCTTAACCTCAAACATGGAAATGCAAATGTGGACATGCTAAGGGCACACAGGATTTCTCTGTACATTGCTTCGCTTCAATACTGATAGGAAAACACAAAATCTATAATGTGCCTTGACCCCAGGTGCGTGCACTGTGGCCTTGAAATTGTCTTTGTGGCTTGTGCACATTCAAATTGGCTTTTCTGTGGCTTGTGCCTCATCAATTTAAATGAGCAAGCCGAAAACATAAGGAAGCCATGACATGTCTCAGAGTTGCGACTTGTTTTGGCCAAATGATCCTTATGGCGGTACCCCGAAGTACAAAATAATACAAAATGGCCGAGGCAATTAAATATTTTATTTCTGGAATGCTATTTTTTCCACGGGTGTACTTAACTCCACAACTGGGTAACCAATCAATCCGAAACCAGTGCTACTCCGCGATGTTGAAACGCAGCGAGGACGATTGCACTGGAACCCTGAACGCTGAGGGGAAAAAGTATTTGATCCCCTGCTGATTTTGTACGTTTGCCCACTGACAAAGAAATGATCAGTCTATAATTTTAATGGTAGGTTTATTTGAACAGTGAGAGATAGAATAACAACAACAAAATCCAGAAAAACGCATGTCAAAATTTTTATAAATTGATTTGCATTTTAATGAGGGAAATAAGTATTTTACCCCTCTGCAAAACATGACTTAGTACTTGGTGGATAAACCCTTGTTGGCAATCACAGAGGTCAGACGTTTCTTGTAGTTGGCCACCAGGTTTGCAAACATCTTAGGAGGGATTTTGTCCCACTCCTCTTTGCAGATCTTCTCTAGGTCATTAAGGTTTCGAGGCTGACGTTTGGCAACTCGAACCTTCAGCTCCCTCCACATATTTTCTATGGGATTAAGGTCTGGAGACTGGCTAGGCCATTCTAGGACCTTAATGTGCTTCTTCTTGAGCCACTCCTTTGTTGCCATGGCCGTGTGTTTTGGGTCATTGTCATGCTGGAATACCCATCCACGACCCATTTTCAATGCCCTGGCTGAGGGAAGGAGGATCTCACCCAAGATTTGATGGTACATGGCCCCGTCCATCGTCCCTTTGATGCGGTGAAGTTGTCCTGTCCCCTTAGCAGAAAATCACCCCCAAAGCATAATGTTTCCACCTCCATGTTTGACGGTGGGGATGGTGTTCTTGGGGTCATAGGCAGCATTCCTCTTCCTCCAAACACGGCGAGTTGAGTTGATGCCAAAGAGCTCCATTTTGTTCTCATCTGACCACAACACTTTCACCCAGTTGTCCTCTGAATCATTCAGATGTTCATTGGCAAACTTCAGACGGGTATGTATATGTGCTTTCTTGAGCAGGGGGACCTTGCGGGCACTGCAGGATTTCAGTCCTTCACGGCGTAGTGTGTTACCAACTGTTTTCTTGGTGACTATGGTCCCAGCTGCCTTGAGATCATTGACAAGATCCTCCCGTGTAGTTCTGGGCTGATTCCTCACCGTTCTCATGATCATTGCAACTCCACGAGGTGAGATCTTGCATGGAGCCCCAGGCCGAGGGAAATTGACAGTTCTTTTGTTTTTCTTCCATTTGCGAATAATCGCACCAACTGTTGTCACCTTCTCACCAAGCTGCTTGGCGATAGTCTTGTAGCCCATTCCAGCCTTGTGGAGGTCTAAAATCTTGTCTCTGACATCCTTGGAGAGCTATTTGGTCTTGGCCATGGTGGAGAGTTTGTAATCTGATTGATTGCTTCTGTGAACAGGTGTCTTTTATACAGGTAACACGCTGAGATATGGAGCACTCCCTTTAAGAGTGTGCTCCTAATCTCAGCTCGTTACCTGTATAAAAGACACCTGGGAGCCAGAAATCGTTCTGACTGAGAGGGGGTCAAATAATTATTTCTCTCATTAAAATGAAAATCAATTTATAACATTTTTGACATGCGTTTTTCTGGATGTTGTTGTTGTTATTCTGTCTCTCACTGTTCAAATTAACCTACCATTAAAAGTATAGACTGATCATTTCTTTGTCAGTGGGCAAACGTACAAAATCAGCAGGGGATCAAATACTTTTTTCCCTCACTGTACATACCACAGTGCATCGTGTACAGCTCGTCGAGATGAGTTGATTTCCGCATCGCCGACCATCAACAGACTAAAAATTACTGCATCACGGACATTATGCAAGATGGTACCCCAGGGTACCGCCATGAGGTTCAAAACATTTAAATACGTTACATGTTGCTTCACGAATACAACAAAGGGGTAATCTGCCAAATATTACCCAATATAACTTTTGCATGCTAAGTTAATCTGCCAAATATTAGCAGTGTGGATTTTGCTATTAACACCAGTACACATATACGTCTATACATAATATGCATTTTCAATCTTGACTTAAAGCTTTTGTGACTGCAAGAATTCATATTATTTGGGTCTTTCGGTAAAGCCACGTAGTTAGAAAAATAAGATGCCATATTTTATTCAGATTTGGCCAGGGGAATTCAGTCGACACTTTTTTTTTCTATCTACATGGCTTTACCGAAATACCCAAAGAACATGCATTTTCAACTCTATCATAACCTGAACATGTTAGAAATTGTGAGGCAGATTTCAAATCGTATACACTAAATAAAGTGTACAGTGGTAATAGTTTTTACCCTTTCAACTGGTACAAAAACTGACACCTTTATGCAAGGCATCATGTTTGCAATAACCACAACACAAGCAGTCAAAATGCAAACATAAAAAAACAACTCTGATAATTATAATAATCGGCGTACAACTCAAAAACAGCGCACTATCACTCTGATAGTGCGCTGTTTTTGAGTTGTACGCCTTTTGGCGTCATCTGGCTCAACACCAATGGAGACTAGGCTCTAAGAAAAGCTGTCTCGGGTGTGGACCAATCAACTTCAAGGACAGTGCATATCATTATCATTATCAGAGTTGTTTATTTTTGTTTGCATTTTGACTGCTTGTGTTGTGGTTATTGCAAATATGATGCCTTGTATAAAGGTGTCAGTTTTTGTACCAGTTGAAAGGGTTAAAACCTATTACTATATTTTGCCACTAGTAAAGGAGGTCTCATAGTGTAAAGTGTACAGTGCTTATATTAAATGAGTACAACAATGCAATGCAAACGGTAATTTATGTGATTACGGGGTAACTCTTGGGCTTAAAATAAAACAATGTCGAATGAACGTCACATGTAAAAATTGCTCTCGAATTTCAGTTTGTAGCACGTGTTGTTTAGTATATATGCCTGACGTTTTGCTCTACGCAGTTGAAAATTTTCAGAAACAGACTTTAGTCAGATTTGTCCAATAATAATAAAATGGCTTTTTCCAACTGAATTCCATTCGGTGACCACTCCAAGATGTGTTGCAGTAACCTGCACCCCCTCCATCTACCAAATGTACTCCACCCATAATAGAGATTTTGTTCGGTTAGATCGCATAAATATTAAGTGTGTCGTTAAACCCGCCACCACCGGACGCAGCCGATTAGTGAGGTTTGTCATGTAAACAAAAAACGAGCCAATTCTCCACCCACCATGACCTCCTGTTTGTGATGACACATCAAGATGTCATATTCTATTCAGATTTGGCCAGGGGAATTCAGTCGACTTTTATCAGGGCCACTTTGCATGCAGCCAGTTCGACCCAATGATGGTGTCATGACTTGCGCTTTTAATTGGATTTAAGTGAGGGAGAGTTGCGCAACTTCAACGTCACTCTCTCGTCCAAATGCATTTGTATCCAGTGGTAAGACTATGTCTAGATGGCTGGATATGATGCTGGATGCAGTGTATGTTCTGAGGAGACCTCCTGATAGTATTTCCTCCACCAAGGGTTCTACAGACCCAACTCAGATACTGAGTTTGCCGGGTTAGTTAACCGCCACCCGGGGTTCGGTGTTGGCAGCTGCTGGCAGTACCCACTCACCAGGTGCAAGATGGAAAGCACCTGGTGTGTGCCTACGGTAGCAGCTAGGGTGTTCTCAGAAAAGATTGACTGAACGCCCAGCTGGCCAGACCGCAGCCAGTAGATGAATATTGTTAAACAGCTTCTAACATTCCGTGTAAGAGGAAGGCTTGGTGTATCATGGTGAAAGCCCAATAAAAAACATTTGAGATAGTAAATGAAGTGTACAAAGGACAATGTAATTAGAGTTATTCCATCACTCTGCATCGAAATAAAAAATATATCTCAGCAGCCTCTTAACTAACGTTATAGCATGCAGTTGATCATTCAGAATCAGAATTTGTATTTGGTAAGCAAGAAAACGATTGTTTCTCGTTTAATCACATGCATTTTGCATTAAAAAAAAAATTTGCGTTGCAAAGATATCAACTTAAAAGCTTTGAATGTGCTTGAGGATAGCAAAGATGGTAGAGATTGTGGCATGAATTTGCAAAACCAAAAAAGTTATTTGAGAATTGCAACCCAAAAATATTACAATAAAGCCTTGAGTCGGTTTGTGCGATGAAATGCTGTGCTGTTCACTTTTCAGGAATGATTCTAAGGAAGAGGTCTCCGTTGTTAACACCACAAGCACCATCATCAACCGGATGCTGCAATTTTATGACCCGCGCATTCGGCCCAATTTTAAAGGTGGGTAGAGAGCATGTGACACGTGTACCATGATACGACAGTTGAATTACCCTTGCGTGTGAGGCTCCATTCTTAAATTGGCATCAGAGGACTATGAGAAAGAGAAGGGGACCTGGAGATTCCTGGGCTCAGTGCCTGCCCGCTGATATAAACTATGGAGGGAAAGGCATCACGGGGGAATATCTTAGACCATTTGAATAATTATTATGAGTGGATACAAATGAGACGCTAAAAAGTCACGTTGTGTTATCCTATGAATCATTGGCAGCCCTTTATTACTCCACTGCTGGATGAATGCCTCCCAACACTGCGCCTGTCATGGGGGTTGTTTGGCCAAGGTTGAGCACGTTGCTCAACGTGGGTTGGTTACTCACTCGCCACTGATGTGAGCTGTGCCTGGTTCCCTGTATTCCAGGTGCAGTGCACTGACCTCTTGCATACTGCTCCATCCCTTCAAAGGCCCCAATACGAAACATAGCAGAATAAGCACTTTGGCGAGGCTTCAAAATAAGTCTACTTAGTAAGGTGCAGCGTTAATGTACAGCCCTGCAATTTCTTGCTAATGCCATTGCTTATGGAAGGCTCTCACCTAGAGGGAGTTCCAGAGAGCCCTACAATAGAGAAGTTGGGCTACTTTTCCACATTGACCAGACATCTTGGGAGAGGTGGGAGTGCCCAAAATTTACCCTACCAAGGTGTGACCTCCCGATTGACTAACTGCGGTGTATCCATTTATGCAAGGTGGGTGAACAGAAGTGGGGTGGATTCTAAGAAACTTGCACCATTGGATCAACTGCCACACCAGAAGGTTGAATAGAACCAGTGACCTCTGCATTGGAAGTCTAACCATTACAGCATGGCACCATCCCGCTGAGCCTACTTCATACTTGTATTGAATGGCACTGTGGTAGATCACCTTACTCGGGAGTTTGCAAATTAAAAGTAGCACATCATCTCTTTAGGGATTCATAAAATGAGTATCACTTTAAACCAACAATGGTTATGCTATAGACAGATTAAAAGGTGGAATATCCACCTCCAGCTTAGGAATTCCTATGGAGGTGAGAACCAACCAACGATAGTTTTATCACGGAGACACTCTTGACTCTTCTGCTGCAAGTATGTTGGTGTCGTATATAACAACCAATGGTTATAGTGTATGTGTATATAGCACTCGTGCACTTTTGTCGTTTTACTTATTAGATTACATAAAGCTGATCACCAGTTTGCATCTCATGAGACGTTCCAAACATAGCAGAAATGGAGGCTCTTTCTACACCACTGGTTGTTCACAACATATTGTGGCCATTTGAAGGTACCTGCTGTTACAATGAGCAGATTTGGTGTTGTAAAGTTTCTCAACCCTTGAAAAATAAACGCATTTTCATGAAAGTGCATTTTAATAAGGATGCATTCATACTGTAGAAGGGATACACTGTGTGAGTGAGTGGGATTATGGTAAACAGCACATATCTTATATTATTGGTTCTTTCGGTAAAGTCACGTAGAAGGGAAATAATAAAAAATAAAATATAATAAAATATAATTCTCACGACGTTTCGGCCACAACACAAGCACACATCTTACTTTCATTAATGGTTAATACGTGTGTTATATAAATAATGTATTAAAACATGAAAAAAATATTAAGGTTTGTGGAGAAGGTGGAATAACTGGTGAATAACATCATCAATGAGAGAACATCCGTTGGATCAACAATAACGAAACCTATATCCTAAATATAAAAAAAAATCTTGAAAGCAGAATGATGCATCAGTGGTTATTATATTAAAAAATGTTAACACAATTTATTTGACGAATTACAGACCCATTAGCTCTTTATCATAATGCATATGTAATAAACCTTCTTGAGATGGCTCTTGGAATCAGTCCTTTATTTCACTTCCACAGTTACACTCACACTCCCCGCTGCTGACACACAACGG
>JAAXLI020001346.1:0-10115 GCA_014621495.2 Entosphenus tridentatus | reverse complement strand
TCGAATATTCCAGATCGTTCCCCTGTCACTCCCGAGACCACGCCTCTGATCCGGCTTCCCATTAGCCGAGGCCAAGATCGGCGAAGCCAACCACTCCAGCTAACATGCCTTGATCACGCCGAGGCCATGTGCCCAGACTCTCCCCTCATTGGCTACACAGCGAGACCGGCAGCCAATCACCACGTGAGCCCTACAAGGCTCTCATTACACATATACAATGTTCACAAAGATCATAAACAACCGAATATTGGTGAATATAAAGGGTAGCCAACCAAAAAAGTAGCTCGTTTTCGAATACCATTCACGCTATACATTTTCTCAATCAGAATTGAGAAAACACAAACGAATATGGAATACCATTATGCCAGGCTTTTGTAGACAATGAAAAAAGCATTGTATCCAGTGGAAACCGATGTAGTAATCCAAGCTGTCACAAATAAATAGCAGGTTAAATAAAATATATCTTGATATTAGAACAGTGATAATCAGAAGGGAACTCAGGCAATGATGACAAAAGTAATAAATCAATGCTTTAGACGGTTTCAAGCTCTCTGACATGTTTTCGGATTGTACCCAGTGTTGCTCGCCATTATGTCCGACGTTTTTCTTAATGTGCTGGGAACTTATTCAGGAGCTGAATTGAGCAGCTCACATAATTGAGCAGCATTGTCAGCAGCAGCAGCCAATGACAACGCTGTGCAATCGAGGTGTGACATAAACGTGGGACGGCGAGCCCAGCGAACAGTGTAGCGGGTATAACGCAACAAAAAAAACCATCAGAGAGCTTTACAGCAGCACGACCGCAAAAAAAACTCTACACCATTTTATATTGACTGGGCCTGTATACTGAGAGCACCGCCCAAGTAGCGGATCCATCTTTGCAAGGAAAAGGCAACTTGGTCCAGCAACATTTAAACTTTAAATCCACCAAATACCAAGATTGTGGTGCGTAATCTGAAAATACGCGAAAGACTCGAACACGGGCGTTGGCTACTTATATGGGAATTTACTCAGAGTGAATCTGTGATATCTGTCCTGTGAGTCCCCCCCTCACCATGTGAACACACCTGAACTGCGTGGCCACTTTGGGCTGAGCTGTATGCACCACGACAGAGGTGTTTCCTACTAGAGTATTATTTTTTATCTTGAAACTGCCTTTTCGGACGGCGAAAGCAAGGACACAGCTTGTTAGTAATCCATGAGGAAAAGGACTTGCCAACACGACCTCAGGCTAAAATACTTTTCAACTTGAAAAATTGCCAACATGATTTTTCCCGGCTTTAACAAGGACAATAAGATGGATGGATGTTGTTCACGGTATCAGAACAATTATTTATCAGCAGTAGATAGGACAGAGGTTATGTAGATAGTGTCCCTGTTGTTATATGTAGGTGTTTGGTGTGTAGCTTGTCAAAAAAATGGTATGGAATATTCAAAGAGTGTACAATATTAAACACATCTAGACATTACTTGTGCAATGCACTGTGGGTGATTAAAAAAAAGATTTGCTTATTTGGTTGGGGAAACCTGTGACCTACATTAAATGGAATCTTTAAAATGTAAGGCTAATGACAGCAAACGAATTAAAAGCATTCACAGGGAAACGGTAGATGTATAAAGCACAGTGGTGCTTTTACAAGCAGTGCCACTGCATAGCATATGGTAAATATATATATGGGTAAACGAGTGGAATGCATGATCCCCAATGAGACAATTTTCTCCTAATAAAATGTGCAGTCCTATTAGCATGCCAGTAAAATTTGGGTAGCCATTAAAGGCGGTGTGATGTAATTTGCAATAAAGAATATGCTATTGTGTGATCGGCCAAAGCCTAAATAACCCCCCCAAAATGTATCGTTTTTGAAATTATGGGTATGATAATAAACATCTCTTTTTGCAATTGTATCTGAAACATTTTTTTCTTAGTAGCAGCTACAATTTAATGAAACATATCATTATCATGAGGCCTCCCCATGTCTCGTGATTTGAGGCCTCCCCATGTCTTGTGATTTTACCTATAACAAAGGTTTTTTGTGTTAGTTCGCCTAAATAAAAATGGGTCGTTCAATCCGCCACCACCCCACACAGCCAATGAGTAAGGCTTGTCACATAAACAAAACGTGCAAGTTAGTTACTACTTCAGCACACCGGTGTGTTGGAGAGTGAACCCACAATTGTGCTGAAGTACTAGCTAATTGGCAAACCTTACGAAAAACCTTACTAATTGGCTGTGCCGGGTGGTGGCGGGTTAACGATAGATTTATATGTACGTGATATAACCTAAAGAAAAACATGAATTAGAGTCTTGCGAAGCCATGCTCCAACTTGCTCCTGCATGTGAGCTAATCTCATGACTGCATCTCTACTGTTGACCTCCTCTCGGTGTGTTCTGTCTTTTGGTTGCGTTTAATTGACAGTCTCATTCATCATCCTTTACAATGGTGTGTTGTCCAAGTTCACGTACCGTTATTAACAGTCAATATGCCTCTAACTTGCAACTATATATTTTTTCCTTATCCACGTATTCCTCTTTTGAATTGAAGCCTCAAAATATGCACGCAAAATATGTTCAATTTCAGGCAAGTTAGCCTAAATAACTTGTAAGTTCAGAAGTTTGTACCAGGAAAGCAATTAAAATGTAACCATGAAGAGAATGTTGGGATGTATATTAACTATCTGCAGGATAGAAGAAGGCAGTTTCCTAAGCTGGACGTTGGAGTGACACCCAGAAGTCAGTGACCAAAGGGACGTTGTAGATACAGGTGTTAAGAGGCTCCAAAAGTGGACATTAGAGTTCAGGTGCTGGCTGTACTCTAGCTGTAAAATCTAGCAGAGGGAAGCCACGGTAATGTATATACAGTGAGGGAAAACCGTATTTCGCACCGTGCATAGCTAACCATGCTAATTGTTCTAAAGAAATTAGTTTTCAATGTAGAATTAAAAGTGTTCCAGACAGCCGCAGAAGCGTATCTGAGAGCACGCGATGCAGTTACCATCTTTGTTCTCATGTTTAACCAAAAGCCGCTGCTGCGAGGATGACTGGAGTTTGCGTGATGATCGTGTATACTCCTTGATGAGATCAGCAAGGTATTGTAGTTCATTTGTGGCAATCATTTTGTCTGTAATGAGTGCGACCTTATGGAATAGATACGGAAACGTCGATGGCATTGGCCGTGATAAAAATATTAATATTCTCACTATCACAATTAAATAATCTATTTCTTCAACTTTATAGGGGCAAGTCTCAGTTAATGTCCGATAGAGAATTTTATATTGTTCTCTGAGATGGATAAGGCTGTAAAACGAACTAAAATATGTTTGTTGCAGTCATTGATGACTGGACTAAAACGATCAAACTCACAATACTTGATATTTATGCTGAAGTGGTTATGCAGCTCTGATTATTCTCATAGATCGAAGAGATGCACTGCCGGCTATAACCACAAGTCTCTCACTGCCTCTCATCATACCATACAGGACAAATATGCCTTACTTAAGAGTTAGAATGTGCAGCTCACAATCGGAAGAGGGGTTTACTCAACCTATCATCCATCTAGAGTCAATAAAATGAGTGCTATTTTGTGGGGAAGTCCACAGTGGTTGTTCTATGAACTCACTCCTACCATACGAATGTTGAATTTCCGATCCTGGTTGAGGGCTGTAAACAGGACATCAGTACCGCCTAAACGCTCATTTGAGGAATGCATCGGTTTGATTTTTTACTTTGACAACAACACATTTTTATTTTTACCGGAAACTGGATATTAATTCACATTCTACATATTGTGAGTGAAGTGCTTGAACACTGCCCGGTCAAATTGTAGTTAACAAAACAATATTTGTCACTGGATTAATTATTACAGTCACATGTGTGGAGAGGCATTTACATTTATAACACATTTTGATGAACACAAAATGTAATGAAAATGTTGTATTAAGATTTTTTGCTCCATGCTCAGCATTGCATGCTCTTTCCCTTTGATGCCAATGCATCACGAGTAGAAGTTATGAACAAAAACAACGCAGTGTCTTCAAATGAATGAGCCGGAGCCGTTTGGGGACTATTATACGCAATTTTGAAATGCAATAGGTGGCACTAAGTCATGTTGCAGTGATGTCGTTGTCCAGTTATAGCAATATCACCGTGTCCTTAACATGCTATTGCTCACGCTCACCAGTGATTAAATGCCACTACTTCTTTACAATAGTAATAATAAAAAAAAATGTTATCTGGCAACATTTACCAGACATTGAGTAGGACCTTGACTTGTGCTCAAGCCGCATTTTGGACCATGGCCCATGACCTTTTGTTGTGCAGCATCAATAAAGGGCATGAAATGTGATGTGGTCCATTGTTTTGGCTTTTTCTTTTCGTGGATTTTGTGGCCAACATTTTTTTGTTATACCAAGAATGGAGATCCTGAGTGATTTGGCAGAAATTTGAAGTTTAAATAACTATTGTTGTAGGAAACCTTGCAACTATTAACCCACTAATTAAGATTATATCGCGAATATATTGTTATACATCATTTGTTGGCTCAATCAATAATAGTTGGACAAGAAACCCTTCGTTAAAATATGGCACGTGGTTGCTAGGTGACTTTAATAGCTAAGGTGATTCCCATGTCAGAGCAGAGTCAATGTTATGCCCATACTATAGATTATCATGACTACTTCTTTCTACGTCTGTTTCCTCTTGGGCATTGGGTACGTTGTTCCACTGGTGACATGTAAATATAATATTTTAAAAATTAAAACATGAAGAATTACTATCATTATTAAACGCACGCGAACACTTGTGACAGGTTTGATTTCCCCATCCACACCGTATCTGTTCAGGTCGTCGTTAATGAAAATGTACGAGCGTACGTGTGGAGGCCCTTGGGGGAAATTGTTGCGGAATGTTGCATGTGCATAATTTGTATTCGTAATAACGACTGACCAAAACAGTTGTTTTTGTCGTTGTAATATATGCAGCATCAATAATGGATAGGTTCCACTTTTTTTATTATAAATATTACAGCTATTAGGGTCGCTGCAAGTACATATGTTGAACGCACCATACGTAGCCAACCATGCTAATCGGGGGTGTGGCATATTGGAGGTGCGGGAAATCAACACACCATAGTTGCGATACTGCACTAATATCACGGCAGATGTGTTGAATTAATTGTAGTTGAAGGACTTTGAATTAATCATTAATTAGACCGGACGTACAAGAATGTACAAAAGACAATAGAATAAATATTGTGAAATTTGACATTGGTTCGTGATAAATTATATTTAAGAAATCCTCACAATCATACACCTTCAGCGGAATGTTATCACCCTGTATGAAATAGAGTATGTCAAAGCCAGATTTAAAGGTGTCTCCTTATTTACGTACCTATTCCTATTTTTATTTTACCAGGTGAGGCCCACTGAGCTATTTAGCTCTTTTTTCAGAAGCAACCTGACCACAAATGATAGCTCAACAAGATGGCTCATCATGTGGAAATTTACAGCAGACAAATACTCTCAAGGCATGCTTCTAAATGTGGAGGGAAATAACGGAAAACAAAGAGAAAAATCTATATGACCACGGGGAGAGGGACAAGCAAACTCCAAATATACAGCAAGCGACAGGGTTGGGATGGAACCCACGACCTCCTGTATACCAGGCGAGTTAGTTAGCATCTCACCACCGTTGCACCCTTAAATGAGCACTGAGGCAGTGCGTATCCTTCTAGACGGCATGCAGCCATTTGTCGGAATTCCACACTGTCATGATACAGGTCAGCCTATCCAATCTCTGCCATGCTTGCTTATAGGCCATCAGCTTAGGATTTTTCAGAGAATGTCAACCTGTATTTCACACTTAGACTGTGCATGCTTCAAAACGTATGGATAACTTGGTGTCGTTGTCTGGGCATATCCTCTAAAAGACAAACTCATGTTTCCCTTTAACTCCACACCCGACACTGATTCTGGTCACCCCTTCTCCCTTTATGGATGGGTCAGTCTGCATAAATCACCTTGTTTGTGCAACATCACCACATGACACATGAGTTCAGGGGTGTTAGGTTATCGCATATGGAGGTGACGCCACTTGATTTAGTAAAACAATAATATTTCGGTTTCACCCTTTCTGCGTGTATAATTCACACACGTACAATATACACACATAAAACACAAATAACCTATATCTAGTCTTGGAGATCACAGAGACGAGTGCTGTTAGTGAACACATTCAGGCAGTGTGGGTGATACGACATAAGCCATCTTTGTCTTCCCAGTGCTGATGTTCACACACCATGCCAGGTACTCATTAAGGCTGAGTTGACCTAGTGGTGACCCAGGACATGTTCAGATAAGACCTGCCATATATGGCCAGATAAACAAATATAAAAAACAACTTCCCAGGATTGTGTGCACTGTAGTAAGCACTACACATACACATATTTCCCATATAGCCTTTAACAGGCTGCTGGGGCAAGTGCTGCTAAGAAGGACCTATGAAGCACTACGCCACTATGGACATGCACACATGCACGCACATTTTAAATGGGATCCAACTTGTATAGCACTGCCAAGTCAACATTGAAATGACTATAATATGCCGACAAGCAAGTGCCAGGATTCTAAATATCTTTATAGAGCAATTGGTTGTAATATATGACCCCATATTTCCATCTTGTACCCATCTGTGGACAAGAGCTGTCACTCCCACACACACAATGCCGAAGTGGCTATGTGCTTGGGCCAAACTCTTGTCTACATCGTGTCTCTGTCTCTGGACTTTTATATAGATATTTCTGAACAATGTTAGAATGGAACATTGCTCAAATACCATAGCAATACTCGGGCCCTAATGGCGGGAAAATATGTAAAAGTTTTGGTGTGATATAATGAATAAGTCTCACAAATTCTCCACATGATTATATGGTTATATATTTGTTTCCAATCACACAAGTCTTAAAAGACACGTACGTATATGTTCTTGGTCTGCTATTACACATATGCACCCAGCTCTCAGCTAACAACAATAAAGGTAGCCAGACCATTTTAAATGGGGCATGCAGGTTGTATTTGTTAGTATTGTACAACACAGCTTGGTAAGTTTAAACAAGTATATCATTCATATTCAACTTTTTAAAATGATGCACATTGACAAAGTACCCACCAGCTATGCAGTTTGGGGCCAAATTCAAGCACCATAAATGTCCTTGATGTCAAATAACTAATCTGACAGCCTATGGCAAGAGCCTTGTTCATTTACATTAGTGCAATACTTTGTTTAGAAGGCACTTGCATATATATTTATCTTATTTAGTTTTTTAGAGCGTTTCCCCACGTAACATGAACTCAGCTGGAGGAAACAAAAGAATGTGCGTTTTTCTGGGTGCAGCGCAAAGGAAGAGGCACGATCTCATGCCTTGATATAGATCAACAAGGGGCTTGAGGAAGGATGCGACACTTTCGCGAAAACTAAATTCTACCGAGGAGGGGGACGTGCCATTGCGTCTAAGGGGAAGGGGCATTTGATCATTGGCATGCTGACGGCCCCCACGTCGATCGGAAAACGTGGCCACAGCACAAACATAAAGTGAGAGCCACGCAAAGGTATATAGAGATATACACATGGTGCCTGATTGCAAATAAGAACGCCTGATTATGTTGGTACCTCACATCCATCTCACCTTATTTTTCCCTCATGATGCTGCTAAACCTGTTCATATGTTTATTGGATTATAGGGTGCTATAATATAGGATTGTTATTGATAGGCATACCTTGTGCTGTAATGGATAGTAGCTTATGGTGATAATCCCTACTTCAAGTCAGCATAGTGGTGTTCTGGAAAATAATGAGTGAGAAATTAAACCCTGGACACATCGGTAGCAGCGCTGAGAGATTACGTAAAAAAAATGTTGATTAGACGTAATGTGAGAATCCACAACTTAAGAACACCGCTAAAAGGAAATATCCCTTGTCAAATTGATTGATTATGATGATTATGATTGTTGGACAAAAGTAGAAATGTAACGGCATCTATGAGAAGGAATGTGTGTGTGTATATGGAGTGTGATTGGTCCAAATATCTCATAACAACCTAGTTGCTGCACTTGCCTTCAGGTTTCCACATCCAAGTCACTGGATCACAAGCATGTACCATCTCACCCGGCATTCTCATAGCACTTTCACATCCAAGGCACAAGGATACCAATGTGCATACCCACACAGACCACAATAATAATGTTATGTATACATAATCGAATATGGGTGTGTTTTAGATGTCAACATTTCAGATTTTGGATGTTGAAGTACAAATTTAGACCTTTATTTTAAATGAACTTTTTGGATCATTTACATGATTTCATTATTAAAAATGTCTCAGTGCTGACAAAAGTGATGTATCGTGACACAACTTTTGTAGGGAAAAGCAGAGAAGTTACTTACAATAAGTGATTTTCTGCGATGTATATTTTCTGATCAATCAAAAACCAAAAAAAAAATCGGATCTCTTTAATTGCTTTATTTAGGCTGCTTTTGTTGGGGGGGGGGGGAACAAAGGCAAAGATTGAGAAACACATTTAGATATCTAAGCATCATACATGCAGGCATGCTTATGAGAACTCGTGCACATTGCTCTAAAAGCACCCTAAACATGCATATGATATATTCTAAATACTTGCTACAGCATGCAAATACATCATCAGTACAATACACACAATTACTGTAATTTGGCGGCAGCGTGTCACTGTGGTAACACTTGTGCCTCATATCAAGA
Organism: Entosphenus tridentatus; assembly: GCA_014621495.2. Lineage (NCBI taxonomy): Eukaryota > Metazoa > Chordata > Hyperoartia > Petromyzontiformes > Petromyzontidae > Entosphenus > Entosphenus tridentatus. Next base: position 1,347 of record JAAXLI020001346.1, on the reverse strand, counting down.
AGGACCTGGTTTCGATTCCCGATTCTGTATTATGTCTGTATGGTTTCCTCCCTTTGGTTCCCTCAATATCTAAACAAATGAACAATTAATATAATTAGTCATGGCCAAACACATCCCAATGTCGAGAAATAACTACATACAAATCTCTCTATCGGGATTACACAGCAGCGATGCAAGACCCTCCTGAAAAAGAAGCTAAATGTACATATATACAGTGAGGGAAAAAAGTATTTGATCCCCTGCTGATTTTGTACGTTTGCCCACTGACAAAGAATTGAGCAGTCTATAATTTTAATGGTAGGTTTATTTGAACAGTGAGAAACAGAATAACAACAACATCCAGAAAAACGCATGTCAAAATGTTATAAATTGATTTGCATTTTAATGAGGGAAATAATTATTTGACTCCCTCTCAATCAGAAAGATTTCTGGCTCCCAGATGTCTTTTATACAGGTAGCGAGCTGAGATTAGGTGCACACTCTTAAAGGGAGTGCTCCTAATCTCAGCGTGTTACCTGTATAAAAGACACCTGTTCACAGAAGCAATCAATCAGATTCCAAACTCTCCACCATGGCCAAGACCAAAGAGCTCTCCAAGGATGTCAGGGACAAGATTGTAGATCTACACAAGGCTGGAATGGGCTACAAGACCATCGCCAAGAAGCTTGGTGAGAAGGTGACAACATTTCGATTTAAAGCTTTCGTGACTGCAGGGATTCATCTTCTTGGTTCTTTCGGTAAAGTCACAACGCAAGCAGCCGTCCTCACCTGAGGACGGCTGTTTGCGTTGTGGCTGAAACGTCGTGAGAATTATTTTATTATGTTTTATTTTTATTATTTTATTACTTCCCTTCACCAAGAAAACAGTTGGTAACACACTACACCGTGAGGGACTGAAATCCTGCAGCACCCGCAAGGTCCCCCTGCTCAAGAAAGCACATATAATTTTCGATTTAAAGCTTTCGTGACTGCAGGAATTCATCTTCTTGGTTCTTTCGGTAAAGTCACGTAGAAGGGAAGTAATAAAATAATAAAAATAAAACATAAAATAATTCTCACGACGTTTCGGCCACAACGCAAGCAGCCGTCCTCAGGTGAAACCAGGTCTGTCGAGGCGACAGCGTCTGAATTAAACAGCACACGTGCTTGGAGCATATATATAAGCTGGGTTGGAAGGGGGGGGGGGGAAAGGGGGGGCGCCTTAACAAAATAATTTGCATATCAAGAGGAATTTAGCATATTTATGGGAAATGCAGGTATGTGATTAGTACTATTTGTGTCCGTGCATTATGCAGGATTGGCAGCATCCAAGGGAGAGGATATGGGAAATGCAGGTATGTGAATAGT
>JAAXLI020001345.1:55640-72948 GCA_014621495.2 Entosphenus tridentatus | reverse complement strand
CGTGACCTGTGTCTGTCACGGGACCTGGGTCTGTCCCGTGACCTGGGTCTGTCCCGTGACCTGTGTCTGTCACGTGACCTGGGCCTGTCACGTGACCTGGGTCTGTCACGTGACCTGACAACAGCGAGTTGGTAGGAGGTCACCGAGCCTCGCACAAACACCATGCGGACGTCCAATTCTCCGTGTTGGCTAAGTACGGTGCGAAGGAATTTCAACATACATACACAGATACATCAAAGAACATCAAAGCGAGCATTGAAGCATAGGTGCTCATCTAATCCGTTTACAGCCCTGCGAGAGCTTGTGGTGACAATTCCACATTCCTATGGCGTGGAGAGGGGGGTGTGATTCGTTGAAATCTATCCGAAAGACAACTTTGAATCCAGCTCGCGTTGGTGGGCTTCATAGTGCAGTTCGCAAATCACTCTGCCACTGCTCCCCCCACCCCGAGTCAACAAGACAGGACAAAGACACGCGGACACACGCGCGCACGTCCAACCACACGTAAACACAGACATCCACACCCAAGCACAAACACATTAATTTTCAGCGCAATAAACTATTTTGTATAATGTTACGGGTCATATTACTGCACGCGTGCACAAAGGCAAATGTCCCCCGTGTAGCCTACCACAGACTGTCGGGGCAAGTGCTGCTAAGCGAGTAGCAACTACGAAGGCCGGAACGGCACACGAGGAGGGGGTTGGTGGCAAAACAACACGCCCGGCCGCCTTTGCCTCCCCCGTAGGTGCGATGTGTAAACCACCAACAGCAGTGACGATTATCTGAACAGGTCCTGGACCTTCTCTAGGTCTACTCGACCTCAAACGAGTGGTAATGGTTAGCGCTACGCTGCGCTACGAACCCGGCGACACGAGTTCGATTCCCGTTCACGGCCAACACCACCGGTGACAAATACCTGCACCGGTCCTGGGCCTCCACTAGGTCGACTTAGCCTCAAATGTGTACCTAGTGCAGTGCACTTTTTTCAACAGTCTGTTAAGGCTTTACCGGGGATCTTTGTGACTCAGTCTCAAATGCGTACCTGGTGAGGTGTGTAAAGATCGCCCACTCGGGAGACAAATGCGGTCGGGCGTGGTGCAGGCCACCCACCCCCTCGTGCGCCGTGTCGGCCTTCATAGGTTGATCTCTAATGGCACTTGCCCCAACAGTCTGTTAGGGCTATACGGGGTATCTTTGGCTGCATGCGTGTGTATGTTCGTCACGCCTGTTGCTCTTATCTGCCTACAAAGGGAGGCGGGCTCGACTATTGAGCTGCCTAACAGATGCCACGCTGTTTACCTAATGGGTTTTGTAAGGTGTTGCATCCACAAAGCACGCTTCACGTGACCGGGGATTGAACCCAGGCCTGTTGCCCGAGCAGGTGTGTGTGGGTCGGTCGGTCGGTCGGGCGAGACATCCGATATTTTCAACGGTGTGAGTCAAAGGTAAATCGGATGGTTGTCGGTAGCCCGTTCACAGATTGGCTGAGTAGTAAGTGACTGTTGTACACTCCGTTCAGAATCGGGCATCGGGATATTCGTTAATAACCGGTGGAATCCGATGAGCTATTAAGCGCTCTGTCACAGACGTCCAGTAAGGGCGGGTAAGAACGTTACCCACACCAAAAAAACTATACAGAAGCATGGCGGTGGTGCAACGTGCAAGAGATGTGAATAAATCACCCAAACACACACAAATACTACACGAAACCATCCCCATCCTATGAGGCAAAGCCCCACTGAGGTGCCTCGTTAACTTATTTTGGAGAAACGACCGTGGCCACACGTGATGGATTCAACGAAGTGGATTGCCACGTGGACCTTTATAGATGCGAAATCATCAGAATGCTCTCAACTCATACACTCTGCAAGAGTTGACATTCGTAACAGAAGCCATAAGCGGAACAGAACAGTTATTGTGTTTCATTGTGCACATCCCATAAGCCTATCACACGGCCTTTAAAATGGGACCTTTTTTGCCAGTATCAAAGTACTAAAAAAGAAATGTTTAAATATTCTTAGGTTTTTTTCGGTAAAGTCACGTAGGTAAGAAATTCAATTAATAAAAGTACTTGATACAGCTGTCGTGGCTGTGACGGTTCCACCTGAAGACGGAGGCTTGTGTTGCCTCCGAAACGTCGTGATTTTTATTTTTTATTTAATTTTACTTTTATTAATTTGATTTTTTTACCTACGTGACTTTACCGAAAAAACCTAAGAATATGAATCCTTGCAGTCACGAAAGCTTCAAATCTAGAATTAAATTGTTTAAAGTTGAAGCTGCTCAACCCCGAGCTATAAATATCCAGAGAGTGGCATTGTCTCTGTACTGTCCCCCTTTCGGCGTTCTCTGCTCTGACACTGGCCGCGAGAATAGCCCCTGAAGAAGTCTTTCTCTGGTGTAGGCCAATCAGCTTAAACAACAATGCCATATATTCTAGATTTGAAGCTTTCGTGACTGCAAGGATTCATATTCTTAGAGTTTTTTTCAGTAAAGTCACGTAGGTAAGAAATTTTAATTAAAAATAATAAAAGTATATTTTTGATTTTCTTTTACTTTACTTAATTTGAATTTTTTACCTACGTGACTTTACCGAAAAAACCTAAGAATATTAAATATCATATATTACACTGGTCAACACACTTTTTCTGGCATAAGGTATTCCAACGGTTTTAAGGTAATTTTGGGGTGCTGATTCCAAATCTGGCATCAGTTTTTGTCTATCACATCAGGTTTTTGAGATATCAAATATTGCATTTTCAATTAAAACTGCGGTAGAAAAATATTAAATAAATGTGGATATCTACATAAAATGATATTATAAACACACTATCCTAAAAATACAGCACCATGTTTAACACTAAAGCAGTCACTGACTCGCAACAGCTTGAAATCATAAGTGACGGAGTTAATTTCGGGTAAAATCAATGAAAATGGGGTATGCCGATAGCATAAAAATGAGACGTGATAGAGCAAATCTGAGATCAGATTTGGAATCAGCACCCTGAAATTAGTCGAAAACAGCTGCAAAAGTCCAGGCCAGATTTGTTTTTTGTTGACCAGTGTTATCAGACCATGTTATATTTGCATGTTCAGCACAAATATCGTGCGTGGTTAATGCTGACATGATTCCTCGCAAAAGGTTTTCATCTCGTCAGTTTAACGCGTAGGCCTTTCGCGACCAATATCATCCATCACACGGGTTTTTTTAATTTACGCGATCTAACTCAAACATCTATCTCGTGTATGAACATCTCAACGCCTCCTGAATTATTGCCAGAAAGGGTAAAACCTATTCCAATTTTTTTTTCATACACGGCCTTTATACAGGTATAGGAACAATGTTCCACACTGCCCACCAGGGATTGTCTGTCTGTCTGTCGTGCATAAATAAATATATAATACACACAGCTCTTTGATTGGTGGAGACCTTACAAACAGCTCTTTGATTGGTGGAGACCTACTGCCGGGTACGGAGAGGGTAGGTGCCTAAGGGAGGAGGGTCAGGGGAGGGGCCTAAGGAAGGGGGGAGTCATGAAAGGGGCCTGAGGGGGGGGGGGTTCAGAAAAGGGACCTAAGGGAGGGGGGGTCAGGGGAGGGGCCTAAGGATATGGGGGGTTGGTCAGGGGAGGGGCTTAAGGGAGGGGGGTAATGGGAGGGGCCTAAGCAAGGGGGAGGGGCCGATAGTTAAGGGGGCTGGCTGCCTGGCTGTCTGCCTGGCTACCTAAAGTCAAGTTATCTTTTATACAGGTAGGAACAACAGGTTCCACACTGCCCACCAGGGATTATTTGTCTGTCTGTCGTGCACGAATGCGCTGTCCAACCAAGTTCCTACCTGCCCACTCCGAAGGAACGTGTTTTATGGGAGTTCGTCATTCAAAGCAGCCTTGGTCTAATAGGAGCCAAAAGCTCCTGGACGCGGTCTGACACACAAATGTCTCATCGGCAGATCCAGACTCGCCTCTTACGCTCCGTAATATTAGCCGGGACACAGGACGACGTCTTGACAATTGTTGGCTCATCGACTGATGAAGCTGCTTGTCGTTGTTGTTGTTGTCGCGGTTACTGTTGTTGTTGCGGTTGTAATCACCAGCGAAATGTCACAGTACTCGTAAGTTTTCAATGTTGCTGTGGGTTTACTCTCCAACACGTAACCGGTATGCTAGTGACGAATTGGCGTGTTTGTGTTTACGCGACGAACCCTTGCTCGATTGGCTAGATGGTGACGGGTTTAACGACACCTTTCTAATTCTAGATTTGAAGCTTTCGTGACTGCAAGGATTCATATTCTTAGTTCTTTCGGTAAAGTCACGAAGATAAGAAATGAAATTAATAAAATAAAACAATAATTTATTAATTTCATTTTTTATCTACGTGACTTTACCGAAAGAACTAAGAATATGGACACATTTCTATTTACGCGATATACCCCCAAAAACAACACGCATTATGGGTAATCGCAATAGCCAACGATGTGTTGAATTCGTCTGTTATCTATTGCCCATTCCTTTCCTCTTCCCTCCCCTCGCCCCTCCACTCCTTCCCCTCCCCCCCGTAGCCCTTTTCGCGAGCCCTAAGTACCCTGTTATCGCTGTGGCTCGCCTCTCGATAGCCTGTAACACTGCCCCTGTAAACTACATCATTCCATTCTGTACAAGGCCGTAGCCATGGAGTCAACATTGGGAGGGACCAAATCTTCCAGGGGGAGTGGGGGGTCCCCCCCCCCTAGAAAAAAATATCTAAATTTGAAAACGAATTTCGTGCCATTTCTTGCCTAAAATATAAAAAAATGCACTAACACATAGGATCGACTTTTTATTTATGTTGAACAATAATGTCTAATAGTGTATTGTATTACATTGCTCTGTTTTTATTTTTTAAACATTTTTTTGTTTCATTGTATGTAATGGCAGAGATTACAGATGAATAAAGTACAACCATAACCACAATCATATAAACAGAAATCTATTTTATAGCAATATATGGAGGGGGGGGGGGCATTTTGAGCATATCTGAATATTGGGGAGGGGTGTGTGTGTGTGTCCCAATAGCTATTATAATCACGGCCTTGATTCTGGATCTCCGTTTTGTAAGCTATGTGAAGCAGATCGAGCGAAGGAGCGCTCTCTCTCTCTCTGTATAAATGTGAGGGAGTCACCGGGAGCCATGCACTTTGAAACCATCAAGATTGAAAACTCATTTATTCAAAACTGCTTTTTGTGTTTAGTTTGTTGTCCTTCCCCCGAACCTACGATCAACAGGGTTGGCTACGTACGGTGCGAAAGAAGGTCAACATACATATATACATTAGATTAAATAATCTAATGCGATCATCATCACTACCACCATCGGCGTCACCACCACTACCAACATCATCATCATCACTACTACCATCATCATCACTACCACTATCATCACCACCACTACTACCACCATCATCAACACTACTACCACCACTATTATCATCACCACACCCATCATCACTACCACCATCGGCATCACCACCACTACCAACATCATCATCATCATCACTACTACCATCATCACTACTACTACCACTATCATTACCACTATTACCACCACCACCATCATCATCACTACCACCATCAGCATCACCACCACTACCAACATCATCACTACCACCATCATCACCACTACTACCACTATCATCACCACTATTACCACCACCACCATCATCATCATAATCACTACCATCATCAAATTCACCATCAGAATCACCACCGCTACCATCATCATCTAATGTATCAAATGTATCGCTCTACTACTTCCTGTCCATGCACATCCTTCACACTTTAACCATCCTCCCCCTTCTCATCTTCTAAACTCACCCCTTTCACTACCATCGCCCTTCCTTGCCATCTCTTCCCCTCCCCAACACTCAAACCCCATCCCTTTGTATTCATATTCTTAGGTTTTTTTCGGTAAAGTCACGTAGGCAAAAAATAAAAATTAATAAAAGTAAAATAAAAATAAAATAAAAATCACGACGTTTCGGAGGCAACACAAGCTTCCGTCTTCAGGTGGAACCGTCACAGCACGATGGCTGTATCAAGTGAGCCAATAACTAATGCACCTTTGGGTTCTTTCGGTAAAGTCACGTAGAAATAAACTAAATTAAATACCAATAGAATACGGCGTTTCGATTGCAACACAAGCTTTCGCGACTAATCAACGGTTTTGGGTTTAGATCGCGTTATTTATAAATGTGTCGTAACCCTCCACCACCCGACACGGCCAATCAGTAAAAAAGTGTCACGTTGACAAAAGACAAATAGTTCAGTGCTTTAGCCCACCGGTGTGTTGAAGCGTGAAACCACAACATTTACAATTCGTGTACTGTGACGTTTCGCTGGTAATTGCATCGTGTCGGGTGGTGGAGGGTTACGACACATTTATAAATAACGCGATCTAAATTTCTATTTAAAGCTTTCGTGACTGCAGGGATTCATCTTCTTGGTTCTTTCGGTAAAGTCACGTAGAATGGAAATAATAAAATAATAAAAATGAAACATAATAAAATAATTCTCACGACGTTTCGGCCACAACGCAAGCAGCCGTCCTCAGGTGAAGAACAGGTCTGTCGAGAAGACAGAGTCTGAATGACACACCCCAGGCTTGGAGCGTCTATTTAAGCTGGAAGGGAGGAGGAAGAGCGCCTTGACAAAATAATTTGCATATCAAGAGGAATATTAGCATATTCATGGGAAATGCAGATATGCGACTAGTACTACTTGTGAAATGCGTAGGAGGTTTGGCGGGGGGTTTAAAGTCATGTTTTGCCCGTGCATTATGCAGGACCAGCAAGTCTAAACCCAAAAACGTTGATTACGAAAAACAAACATAGTAAACTTGAAAATATAATGCAATACAACACAGAGAGTCGGCCAACACAACAGTCAACACCCCACCTGGTGTTGTATTGCATTATATGTCCAAGTTTACTATGTTTGTTTTCTCATTCATGTGTACCTGATGATGGTTGCTTGCATTGCAATCGAAACGTCGTATGCGATTATTTAATTTAATTTATTTCTTCGTGACTTTACCGAAAGAACCAAAGAGTAATTCCTGCAGACACGAAAGCTTCGAATCTAGTTTGAACGAATATACCATTTATATTTCGTGTAAAGCTATATAAAATCCTAGATAAGATAAGGACCTTTTTCTCTATCACTCTCTCCCTGTTGAATATGGGACCGAAATTTGTATTCTTAGTCTGAAGCCTCACCTTACCATATCAATAGAAAGTGTGCCGTACTTGGCCCCTTCCCCTCTCCAACCATTATATATACGGAGTGGTAGCTCTTGTAATCTTTCATTTACTTGATACAGCTGTGGTGGCTGTGACGGTTCCACCTGAAGACGGAAGCTTGTGTTGCCTCCGAAACGTCGTGGTTTTTTATTTTTATTTTTTAATTTTTTTATTTTTTATTTTATTTTACTTTTATTAATTTTAATTTTTTACCTACGTGACTTTACCGAAAAAACCTAAGAATAGAAATTTGTATACATTCGGGATGAGCTCTCGATTTAATTTGGTTGATCTAAAAACGAATCTAATCCCAAATCTCAGAAGTTTTTTTTTCAGTCAGATAATAGTTTCGGAAGAGGTTCGGAAAGTGAAGTGACGTCACAGGAAGTGACGACACTGCTCGCCAGAAGTGCCATCGGGTGACGTCACTATTGTTCCTACGCGGACCTAAAATCATCACGCGTGGTTAATTGTCCGAAAAATGTATCTTTAAAAAAACTTCAGTGCGCTTAAAAATCCCAAATCTCACATGTTAAACTCTGAGCTCGTCACGAGTACGAAAATGTCAACAGTATTTTCAAATCTACACTCTCCCTTGGATGCTGCTAATCCTGCATAATGCACGGACATAAGTAGTACTAATCACATACATGCATTTCCCATAAATATGCTAAATTCCTCTTGATATGCAAATTATTTTGTCAAGGCACCCCTTTCCCCCCCCCCCTTCCAACCCAGCTTATATATATGCTCCAAGCACGTGTGCTGTTTCATTCAGACGCTGTCGCCTCGACAGACCTGGTTTCACCTGAGGACGGCTGCTTGTGTTGTGGCCGAAACGTCGTGAGAATTATTTGATTATGTTTTATTTTTATTATTTTATTACTTCCCTTCTACGTGACTTTACCGAAAGAACCAAGAAAATCTACACTCATCTAAATCAGCTCGAGTCTCCCGTAAATCACGTGACGTGTCGTGTGGCCACGCCCACGCTGAGCCCCTCCCCTCACCCCGCCCAGTGTGAAAACAGACGCCGCTCAACCTCCTTGCAGCGGCAACGTCGCGTCCCTGACGTGGCCTCCACCTCCTTCCTTTCATCATCTCTCCTCATCATCACCACCTCTCATCCCCAACATCGTTGCGCTCCTGTTTCTCCGCTCCTTTCCCGTCATCTTCCTCTCATTCCTCATTTGTTCTCTCCTCTCTTTCCTTCCGTTACTTCGTTCCTTCTCTCTCTCTCTCTCCATCCATCACAATCTTGACTGCGCTCCCCTTACCGCGGCGTGTGCTATGGGTACAGGAGTTTGCTCGTTGATTCTTGATTTGGAGCTGCGCAGAATTGCCTCGTGTTTGAAATCTCGGGGTGTTGATACCAAATTTGTCAACGTGTTAAAAAAAAACTAAATAAGAGAAATGTGTTGGGAAGGATGCTGATGGTGGAAGTGATGATGATCATGGTAGCGGTGGTGATGCTGATGGTGAATTTGATGATGGTCGTGGTGGTAATGGTGATAGTGGTAGTAGTAATGATGATGGTGGTAGTGATGGTGATGCAGGTGGTAGTGATGGTGATGCTGGTGGTAGTGATGATGATGATAGTGATGATGATGATAGTGGTGGTGGTAAGTGGTGATGATGGTGGTAGTAGTGGTAATGATGGTGGTAGTGATGGTGATGCTGGTGGAAGTGATGATGATGATGGTATTAGTGATGATGATGATGTTGGTAGCGGTGGTGATGACAGTGGTAGTGATGATGATCGCCAACATGATGACGATGCATATCGCTGCGCTACAAACCCGGCGACCCGAGTTCGATTCCCGCTCACGGCCACCAACACCAGTGACGATTATTTGAACCGGTCCAGGTCCACCCCTAGGTGGACTCAGCCACAATTGAGTACCTGGTGCGATGTGTAAATGTTGCCACTCCGAAGACAAAGGCGGCCGGGCGTGGTGCTGGCCACCCATCCCCTCGTGTGCCGTGCCGGCCTTCATAGGTGCTGCTAATTGCTGACAGCACTTGCCCCAACAGCATGTTAAGGCTGTACCGGAGATCTGTGTATTTGATGATGATAATGATGATCGTGGTAATGGTGATTGTAGGCCTCGGCAAGGTAAGGTAAAAGTGTAAAAACAACGAGCCTACCTTTACCCTACCTTTTACCTTAGCACAATACGATCACTCTACCCTACCTTTTACCCTTTAGCAGGCAAGGTAAAAGGTAAAAAGCAACGAGCCTACCTTTTACCCTACCCTTTACCCTTACCCCTTGGCATGTCGATACCTTTACCCTTTACCTTTACCCTTTTACCCGGTAAAAAGGGTACAATTACCTTACCTTGCCGAGGCCTAGGTGATTGTGGTGATTATAGGTGCACATTCATAGTCGTCATCACGATCGATGATTTGAGTCAAGTCACTGACTCTCATAGTCCGAGTTGCACTCAAACTAAAATAACATTACTCTGTTATTCTTGTAATGTTTTGCTATTTTATTTCAACCTATCTACGTGACTTTACTGAAAGACCCAAGCAAATGAATTCCTGCAGTCACGAAAGCTTTGAGTCAAGATTTCAACATTACTCTGGCTTGAGACGTGGCGAGGAATTCCTCCTGGCTGATTGAAATTGCCTGATCTTTATATTTGCATGATATCTTACGGGAGGTTACGTCCAGTGAACGTCACTGGGTAAATCCAGTGGCAAACAGACCAGCAGGACGCTGCAGACGATGATGACACGTGTTTGATTTGTATAGAGTTACCCGTGTGTGCATGTGCGTGTGTGCCTGTGTGTGTGTGCGTGTGTGTGTGCATGTGCGTGTGTGTACGGAGAGACGAGCGGAGCGGTGGTTGTAGTGGTTAGCGTACTGCACTACAAACCCGGCAGTACGGTTAACCCGCTCACGGCCACCAACACCACGTGACGATTATCTTAAACAGTCCTGGGCCTCCCCTAGGTCGACTCAGCCTCAAATGAGCAACTGGTGCGGCGTGTAAACATCGCCACTGGGGGAGACAAAGGCGGACGGGCGTTGTGCTGGCCACCCACCCCCTCGTGTGCCGTGCCGGCTTTTTAAATCCTTTATATTAAGTTCACTTGCTTGCTCGCTTGCATGCTTACGACCGTGCAAATCGTTCGGTCGTTTTTTAACCCACTTCCCGTGATCCAATCGAGCTGACATTTTGCACACAGACTCGTTGTGCGTGACAATTTATTTTCATGAAAAAAAATTACAAAATTGTACACTTTTTAGAATTTTTTTTGTTATATTTAATTACCAATTGCTTAATGGTGGCAGGCAATCATCTGACCCATAGGTGGCAGCCATCTCAAGCCAGAAGACGAGAGGACTCTAGCCGCCACGCATATAAAGGATTTATAGTGAAAAACTTTGTTTTTACGGGTTAATTTTTATATAGGTGCTCGCTTACAGCACTTGTCACAACAGTCACGAAGACTATACGGGGTATCTTTGACTGTGTGCATGCTTGTGTGTGCACCTTATGCGCTCACGGCCAGCAACACCAGTGACGATCATTTGAACCGGTCCTGGGCCTCCCCTAGGTCGTCTCAGCCTCAAATGAGAACCTTGGTGTGGTGTGCAACAACACCGCCACTGGGGAAGACAAAGGCGGCCGGGCGTGATCGCTGGTCACTCGTCAATTCGTTGTGCCGTGCCGGCCTTCATAGGTGAGACTCGCTAACAGCACTTGCCCCAATTGCCTAGTAGGGCTATACGGGGGACCATTATCTACATACCTTACGAGTATGGGGTAATGCCAGCACATACTCGTGTTTACACAATGGTTTCCCCATCCCTTTAACCTTTAAAACACACACGTACACACAAGCGCACACACACGCACACAAAGACAAAGTTCCCAGGTGTAGCCTTAACAGACTGTTGGGTAAAGTGCTGTTAAGCAGCACCTGTAACACACACACACACGTGTAACATGCAGAGACGCACGTCCACCCACGTACGCAGCAGATACACGCAAATGCGTGAACATGTTAGCGCGCATGCACGCAAATGCCCAGGTGCATTCACGTGGACACAAAAGACAAATAGCTCCCCCCCCCCGTTCTGCCTTGAGCAGACTTTCTGGGGAAAGTGATGTCGGCGGTGTTTGCACGTCGGTAGCAGGTACTCATTTGAGGCTGAGTCGACCTACGAGAGGCCCATGACCGTTTCAGGTAATCGTCGTCGGTGTTGGTGGCCGTGAGCGGGAATTGAACTCGGTTGGCCGGGTTCGTAGCGCGGCGTAGCGCTAACCACCGCTACTCCGCGCGATACAATGACTCTTAGACCCGAGCATCCACACACAAACACTCACACAAAGACCCCAACACACAGGCATACAAAGACAAAGATCCCCCAGCCTTAAGCAGACCGTAGGGGCAAGTGCTGTTAGCGAGCAGCACCTATGAAGGCCGGCACGGCACACGAGGGGGTGCGATGATCAGCACCACGCCCGACCGCCTTTGTCTCCCCAGTGGCGATGTTTACACGCCGGACCAGGTACTCGTTTGAGGCTGAGTCGACCTAGGGGGAGGCCCATGACCGTTTCAGATAATCGTCACCGGTATTTGTGGCCGTGAGCGGAAATGGAATTCGGGTCGCCGGGTTCGTAACGCAGTGGAGCGCTAACCGCTGCGCCACCGCTCGCTACACACACCTGGACAAAGACAAAGACCCCCCATATAGCCTTAACAGACTGTAGGGGCAAGTGCTGTTAGCGAGCACCTATGAAGGCCGGCACGGCACACGAGGAGGGGGTGGGATGACCAGCACCACACCCGACCGCCTTTATCTCCCCAGTGGCGATGTTTACACACCGCAACAGGTACTCATTTGAGGCTGAGTCGACCTAGGCGGCCAGGACCGTTTCAGACAATCGTCACCGGTGTTGGCCGTGAGCGGGAATTGAACCCGTGTCGCCGGGTTCATAGCGCAGCGCAGCGCTAACCGCTGCGCCACCGCTCGCTACACGCACCGGGAGCGAAAGTCGCCAATGCCTCTGATAGATTCAACCCCGGCCGATGCAGCCATGTGGAAAGATTGGAATCTGCTTGGGAAAAGGTTTGGGAAGGGCTTGAGTTCGGCTATGATGGGAGGGTGGGGGTGTTCATTACTTTTGGTAATTCAATTAATTCATTGTTTTCCATCTCTCTCTCCCCCCTTAACCCCTAACTCTCCCCTTCTCCATTACTCCTGACGGCTCGTGTGTGCGCGTGCACGTGTGTGTGTGTGCACGTGCGTGTGTGCACGTGTGTGTGTGTGCATGTGTGTGTGTGCACGTATGTGTGTATGTGTGCACGTGTGTGTGTGCACGTGTGTGTGTACGTGTGTGTGTGCACGTGTGTGTGTGTGCACGTGTGTGTGTGCACATGTGTGTGTGTGGGGAGCGGTGGTGCAGCGCTTAGCGCGCTGCGCTACGAATCTGGCGTCCCGAGTTCGATTCCCGCTCAATGCCAATACCAGTGGCGATTAAATGAAATGTTCCATGACCTCCCCTAGGTGGACTAAGCCTCAAATGAGTTCCTGGTGCAGTGTGTAAACATCGCTATTGGGGAGATAAAGGCGGTCGGGCGTGGTGCTGGCCACCCACCACCTCGTGTGCTGTTCTGGCCTTTAAAGGTGCTCGCTGACAGCACTTGCCCCAACAGTGCGTTGAGGCTCTACGGGGTATATTTGTCTTTGTGTGTGTTTGTGTGCCATTGTATAGTGGGGAGCGGCAGCGTAGCGGTTAGCGCGCTGCGTTACCAACCCAATTTTCCCGAGTTCGATTCCCGCTCACGGCCAACACCAGTGACGATCGTGTGAACTGGTCCTGGACCTCCCCTAGGTCGACTCAGACTAAAAATGAGTACCTGGTGCGGTGTGAAATAACTTCGCCTCTCGGGAGACAAAGGCGGCCGGGCGTAGTGCTGGCCACCCACCCCCTCGTGTGCCGTAACGACCTTCATAGATGCTCGCTAACAGCACTTGCCCCAATAGTCTGCCCAGGTTATATGGGGGCTATTTGTATTTGCGTGTGAACGTGGAGGGGGGAGCGGTGGCGCAGTGGTTAGCGCCGAGCTTCGAACTAGGCAACCACCAGAGCTCACTTCCCACTCACCGCCAACACCAGTGACGATTATATGAACCGGTGATGGGCCTCCCCTAGGTCGACTCAGCCTCAAATTAGTACCTGGTGTGATGTATGACCATAATTACTGGTGAGACAAAGGCGGCCGGGCGTGGTTGCTGGCCACCCCACCCCTTCGTGTGCAGTGCCGGCCTTCATAGGTGCTCGCTAACAGCACTTGCTCCTACTGTCTGTTTGAGGCTATACGGGAAGAGATGGATTTCTGTGTGAGTGTGTGTATTTGTGTGTGTGTGTGCGTTCGTTCACTGCTTTTGATGTTTATGCCGGGCAGGTCTTTTTGTAAAACGACCCCTAAAGAGATCACACACACACGCACACGCGCGCGCGGGCGCACACAAAGACAAAGATCTCCCCGTATAGCCTCGAACAGACGATCGGGGCAAGTGCTCTTAACAAGCAAACACCTATGAAGGCCGGCACAAACACAGGTGTGCGGTGGGTGACCAGCACCGCCGCCGGCCGCCTTTGTCTCACACAAACGCACCAGTTGTTCATTTGAGGCTGAGTCGACCTAGGCGAGGCCCAGGGACCGGCTCAGATAATCGTCACCGGTGTTTGTCACCCTGAGTGTGGAGTCGAACTCGGGACCACCCGGTTCGTAAGGCAGCGCGCTCGCCTACCACGCACGTGAGCACGCGACAGCAAAGACAAAGGTCCCCCGTGAAAGCCGGTAACAGACGGTAGGGGCAAGTGCTGTTAGCGAGCGCCTATGAAGGCCGGCACGGTACACGAAGAAGGGGGGGGGGGGCAACAAACACGCCCGGCCGCCTTTGTCTTTCCACTTCATTACCGCTCCCACACACGCGCGCACAGCTTTCAAGTCTGGCGCGGACACACCTGCTGCTCTCTGTGGTCTACGGGGTATTTTTTTTTTCATTTGGAGAGACTTCAGTCAATTTGAAAAAAAAAAATTGTGTTTTATTTTCAAGACTACATTGTTTTGTCTTTTTGTGGGCGCGTGCGTGTGTGTCGGTGCGCGTTCGTGTGTGTGTCTGTGTGTGTGTGACTGTGTTCGTGTGTGTCTGTGTGTGTGTGGGGAGCGGTGGTGTAGCGGTTAGCGCTACACTACGCGACGAACCCGGCGACCCGAGTTCGATTCCCGTTCACGGCCAACACCGGTGACGATTATCTGTACCGTTCTGGGCCTCCCCTAAGTCGACTCAGCCTCAAATGAGCAACTTGTGCGCTGAGTAAACATCGCTACTGGGGAGACAAAGGCGGTCGGACACATACACACACACATAGACACACACGTAGACACACACACGGATAACAACAACCGCCATTCGCCACTAAGTGGCGGTGACGTCACCACGACGCTTGTGCCAGGCCAAGTGCACATTGAGGCCACGTGAAGTGTCGAACGCCCGCTGGCAGGAGGTCACGGGGCAGACCCAGCAGGTGCCATGGGTCGACTGACCGAGATGACCGAGATGACTGGCTGATGCACCACCTGTGCCCCCTACTGTGCCAACTTGCTGTGCTTTAGCCACCCGGCGCTCCGCTCGTTGTTGTGAGCGTCGCTCCTCCGTTGTTGTTGGAGGGGGGCGACTGCCTCCAACTGCCCAGTAGCGTCCTTCACGAGCCTCCTCCACAGAGGCCGATCTTGACACCGCTGGTACCAGTCATCGGCAAGTCCACCCAGATCCACGTCCTCCTGTACCACATCACTCCATCTCTTCTCTAGCCCGTGCCGCGCCCGTTTAGCCCCCTCCATCCGGCCGAACACGGACATACACGGACACACACACGGACACACAACACGCAGACACACACATATAGACAGACACCCACAGACACACACACGGACACACACGTTGACACATACACGGACCCACAGATAGACGCACACACAAAGTCTGCCCTTGTGTCATTTCCAAGAGATGCGTTATCGAGCACTCGTACCCAAATATTGTGTTTACATAGCAACCGCAGTTAAATGTTTGTTTTGTGTTCCGATTACCGACACAGTTAATCTATTCTTTATTCATCGTGATCATTATCGTCATCAGCACCATCATCATCATCATCAGCACCATCATCATCATCATCGTCATCATCAGCACCATCATCATCATCGTCATCATCAGCACCATCATCATCATCGTCATCAGCACCATCATCATCGTCATCAGCACCATCATCATCATCGTCATCATCAACACCATCATCATCACCATCATCACCATCATCAGCAATGTTCCAACCACTGCCAGATGCAAGAATCCCGCAAGACCGACTCAATTTTCCCGGGATGCCACCTCGACCAATCCATCCATCCCCCGGGCGTGGCGCGCGCCGTCTTCCACCGTGTCCCTGCGGAAAAAAAAGTCCCGGGCCAATCCGGGATGGTTGGCAACTCCATCCCCTGGGCGAGTAACGCCAAAATCCGCAGGAAAAAATATTAAATTAACAAAAAACTGCCCGGCCAATCCGGACGTCTCGTTGGAGTGGATGTTAACAGCATCGCTTGGTGTGCAGGAGGTCATGGGCTCGATCCCGTCTCTGACGCATGCTGCTGTATATTTGTAGTTTGCGCGTGTGTCTCTCTCTGTCTCTCCATGGTCGTGTGGATTTGTTACCGGCCGCTCCCGACTTGATGTAAATTCCCACGTGATTAGCCGTGTTCATCTTCTTGGTTCTTTCGGTAAAGTCACGTAGAAGGGAAGTAATAAAATAAGAAAAATAAGAAAACATAATAAAATATTATTTTTATTATTTTATTACTTCCCTTCTACGTGACTTTACCGAAAGAACAAAGAAGATGAATTCCTGCAGTCACGAAAGCTTTAAATCGAAAATTAGCCGTGTTCGTTGAGCTTGTTATTGTTTGCTACGTAGCTCAACGGGCACTTACATGCTATAATAAACACCAATAGTTGAAATCGTTTACACTCCAATCTCGACTCTACTCCACTTCCCGTGCTGTAGACCACCCGCACAACAGCTGGGAGTGAATATCAAAACAGAGGCATTACGCAATGTCTCCTCGAACCCACATGAGTCTCTCCGCGTGCATAAATAACAAACAAATAAAAATTTGGGGTTTTTAATTTTTGGACGCATCCCATCAGCCGCACGGCCATCTTGAGAACGCATAATTGCCGTGGCCTTGATTCAAGACGAGCCGGCAACTCAGGACCGGTTTCGACACTCGATGCCTCATCAGTAAGCAGAGCCAATGCTCGTCATCTTTGTCGGATGTCCACAGTGCAGGCCTTCATAGGCGCTGCTCGCTAACAGCACTTGCCCCTATAGCCCATTGAAGGCTACACAGGGCATCTTTGTCAACGGCTGCGGTGATTATGATGATACCGATGATGTCAACGTGGCGATTGTTGTTGTGATGATGGAGGGGGGTGTAGTGGTTAACGCGCTGCTCCTACAAAACCGGTTATCCAGGTTCGATTCCCGCTCACGGTCAATAGCAGCGACGATGATCTGAACGATTCCTAGGCCTCCCCGTGCATCGGCTCAGCCTCAAGGGAGTACAAGGCGCGGGTTGTCGTCAACATCGCCAACTGGGGAGACAAAGGCGGCTCAGCGTGGTGCTGACCCCCCCCCCCCCCCCCCTCGCGTGTCATGCCGGCATTCATAGGTGCTCGCTAACAGCACTTGGCCTGCCGTATGTTAAGGCTATACGGGGGGTCTTTGCCTTTGATGATGGTGGTTGTGATGGTGGTTATGATGGTGGTTGTGATAATGGATAAAACTAAAAAAAGACGACGATTATTTGATATGTTACGGCGACGGTCATGGAAGTGGAGTTGAAAACGCGATAACATAATGAATGTTGACGCAGGTGATGATGATGGTGGCGGCGATGGTGGTGATGATGATGGCGGTGATGGTGGTGATGTTGTTGATGATGATG
>JAAXLI020001344.1:59571-77708 GCA_014621495.2 Entosphenus tridentatus | reverse complement strand
GGGGTGAGTGGGGTGAGTGGGGTGAGTGGAGTGAGTGGGGTGAGAGGTAGACAGTATGGAAGATGTTGAAGATCGATCTGGTATTGGATTGTGTGGATTGGAAACCAGTGGAAGGATTGGATTATCGGGGTAGCTGTGTCCTCCTTTACGGGGACTGGTAAAACGCTATTGATTTATTGAAGGACGTTTGTCCTGCCACTTATAACTGGAGATCTAAGAGGAGTACAAGGATAAACAATTCACCACAAAGGAAAAACAACAAAGAGTCACCTTTACAGGATGCAAAGTTTGCTTTGACAGAGGCCATAACCTGCTCTGGAGAGCAGACAAAAATGTTTAACAGAGCGAACGGGGGGGGGGGGGGGCGGGTGTAATCACTCTGTAGATACGCTGATTGACCGACGTATGAATGACAATTTGTTTTCTCAAATAATCATCAGCAGAAATGGTCAATCCGCGAACTGGATCAAGGCCAGCCACTCCTCGACGATCCCACCCGGCACCTGCAGACCAACTGATTTCATTGCTCCATCTCTCTGAGCAGGACGTCATCTCGGACGCGTTCCACTGCCCGACTGCCACTCCGTTATCTTATTTATTTGTTTGATATTCATAGAGCGCCTTCGCTCAAGGCGCTGAACATTGCTTAAAAATCAGCTCACAAAATCGAGCCATTTAGATGGCAAGGGCAGTGCAAGGGCCGACGAACAGGTGACCACACCAGAGGGCACCCCGACATCCCCAGTTTTTCCGCGCGGGGTCTTGAGCCGCGGACTCCGCACTTAAAACAGCGTATAAATCCAAATTGCCATTGCATCGTCGGGGCTGATCGCTGTTAATGACCGAAGTGATCAGGTCTCCACGGTGAGATGCATCTGTGCCACCGTCCCCATGACTCCTGGGCAGGCAATCTCACGGGGCCGGAGCATGGTCCGCCGGCTATGGATTTTCGCTAACAAGGCGACGTGTGAGATTTTCTCCAAAAGCGCAATTAATTTCGGCCAAGTGAGTTTCGATTGACTCCGTGGAATTTCCACGCATGATGTTTTCGCAACCCTCCCTCCCCGCCTCCCACGGGGTGGTGATACGGTCGAGCGGCAGCGCACTTGCGGAGGTTCGCGGTTCAGTTCCGTGGGCCCCCCCTGGTTAATACTGCATGTTGCATCAACCAAAAAAAGAACCGCATACGGCAAAATTGCGTCACAACTAAAGGTGCAGACCCTGCAACTGAATGCCCACGCCAAGCTCCACTATAGTGAGATCTAGAGAACTCCCACCCACCACCCACAAAGGGGAACCTTGGCCTACTCCTCCACGTTGGCCAGACTTCTTCGCACGTGGACATGCCGGTCGATGGTTAGAGACGGCACAGTCGCGCGTATCTCCCCAGGTCATCGAGCGTTGCCGCTGGCCACAGCTGCAGGAAGCCCCTCTTCTCACTGGCAAAGGCACGTGGCGACCGGCGACGATTGGTCGCGAGCGTGGCAGGCCACTGAGCCCAGCCGGAGACGGGTGGCCTCATTTAATCTTGACTCATTTACGTTGGCTGGCGGCGGGTGACGTTACACGCAACGGGCATGTCGGGGATTCACCCTCACGTCCTCCAGCCTCTACTCACACCGCCCACTGCCTCCCCACCCCGCCAATCGTGATGTAATGAATTGTCCCTAGTCGGTGGTCACGGTTAAATTCCAGAATAGATTATTTTTTCTCTTTCCGCTTCGTTTGTTGCGTCTCGGCTGTCCTCTCCCCATATGTGTTTGTTTGGACAAGCCTTGATTGCTTATCAACTTTCCACAAGGACGTTTGATGATTTTTGTTTGTGTGTTGTGTACTAGGACCCATGTTTGAGGTCCTTACAGTCCACCAACGCTGGTTCAAGCAAGCTGATGAGACATTGAATGTCGAAACCGGGTCCAGGGTTAGCCAATGCTGCTTAAAAGATGCACTTCCAGGAGGCTGTGCGGCTGACGGGATGTGTGAAATATACTTTCATGTTTTGTGTGACAATACAAATATGGCAAGAAGGTGGAATTCACTTCATTATCCCAACGGATTGACGATTGAGGTTCCTCCCCAGTGGCTATTCCCCGGGTTTTACAGTTTGCTCCCACACAAAGCCAAACACTGATCACTAATGAATTTGGCCAATAATCTCGGCGTGGCAGGACCCTCGCAAAAAAAAAACACGTCTCGAGACTCAGTTTCATTGGGAAAAAACAAGTCATTATGATTATTCTTACTTGTGTATTCATTTCCACGAGACAAAGAGTCCATTCGGAAATCTCGCAAAGCAGCACTACCTACCCCCTCTGTTGTATCTATGCCTTTTTATTATTATTAATTAATATTAAGAATTCTGCCAACATATATAATTTTGTTTAATAGACACGGGGCAACTTGGGAGCGCACAAAGACGAGCAAAAACCCGTTTTCCAACTGGCGTGCACACCTACCTTCAAAAGGCCAGAAAGCGTGAAAGAGACAACAATAAAATGTCATAAAGACTCCCCGAATTTCACACAAAAGGAAAAAAGGGAGGGGGGAATTGCAAGGGGGTGTTAGGATAACACCCGCACTTCAGAAGCCCCCCCCCTCACAATACAAAAATTGCATTGGCAACCAGAACACACAGACGGGTTTTGAACCATGTTAGTTATACAAAAGTTACAAGTTACCAACTTAGCCATGAAGAGTAAGCAAACATTATCTATCCTCGCTCCAATGGGAAACCAGACTACAGTCTGCACCAGGATCGCGATTCATCATTTGTGAATTAAATACTGACATTATTTACCTTGAATAATTTCTACACGGCATGACCGAAGCATCAAAAAAATAATTATGGCAGTCAGGGTCGCCCCTAAACCGAACACAAACAAATTCCCTAGCCGAGATATCAGATACAAAAATAACAAGCTAAGTCAAATAATAAGTACGAAATTAGAGTGGATCTCCAAGGAGAATTAAGGGCGGAGAAATCTCTCATAATTAACCAACAGGCAACACTCCAGGGAAAGCGAGCAGCTCACAGCCGTCTTTGTCTTCCCGAGAGGAGCGGCCACGGAGCACACACACAAGCCAGGAAATGACCCTCATAAAAGTTCGGGTCGAGCGAGTGACAATTACGAGAAAGGAAATTAACAAAAAACGAAACACACGCGCAGTGTGCTCCACGCGGTGGAGCACAGCCGTCTTTGTCTCCCCGCAGCACGGACAGCAAGATTTGTGCACGTGAGCAAATAACATTTCCCCATAAAGAGATCAAACCACGATGGGAATACCGTGAACACGGCTACGGCATACCTTGAGTTGCTTGCAATCAAATCACAATAATACTAAGCAGCCTAATGAGTCGCATTTTAACTTCCAAACCAAACACAACTTAAGCTGTGTGAGACAAAGGATAAACGCCCAGAGCGAGGGAAGGGATTCTAGAAATTGCTTAACGCGTAGGCTTTCGCGACCAATATTATTCATAATCAAAAACATGGATTATGATTTTTTTTGTAACCTCGGTACGAACGCGAATCATCGGTCCGGTTTAGTTTAAGGACTCGTGTAGCGCCGTCGCGAGGAAACCCCCCCCACCCCTCCTTCCAGAATTATTGCGGGCAACTGCGTCTTTTGAAATACCATTTCCTCCAATAAACACACGGACGGGCACACACACGACACGGACGCAGATGCGTCCACACACACGAACAACGGAAATAGTTATATGGTCCCGGCCTTTGAACAACTCGGAAACCGAGTGGATTTTCCCGATATAAGCCGAGGCAAAATCCATTCAAGTCATCTCGTCTCCGGGGCTACGGCCCCCACCAGAGATCTCCAGGGCTCCGGCCCCATCTCATCCCAACGCCGCTCAATCGAGCAGTGGAGAGAGAAAGCAAGACGGGCTCGCTACGGCCACGCCCAAGCGAGAGGAACTTCTCTGGCGGCGGGTTGTATCCTCCCACACCACACAAGCTAACGACACAACTCCCGGCTCTAAGAAATTTAATTAATTTTACAAGGGGACAACGCACACACAACACGCACACGAATAAGATTTTCAAAAAGTTATCTTTGCGTTTCGAAAAGGGTTGCCATTTCAAGGTGGTGCGTTCAATCTACTGATCGTGCAAAGCAGTTGCTGCCGTCGAGTTACATGAATAAGAGTTTAGTCATTCATTTTCGTTAATTGCATAATCTTGTCGATGAATTTATTGACGCGTACTCTTGCCTTTGCATATTAGATTGTCATATGTTTGTTTAGAATTAAAATTGCTTAACACCAAGTGTTCGAGTGCTTCTTTCCAAGTCCATGCAAAACTGTCTTATTCCTAAGAACTGTAGCCTGCGATGAGATATGAAAGTGGAGACCTAACATAACATAAACACACTAAGATAATCAGTAATTGTTTAATTAAAAATAATCGTTTTATCCCGATTGATACAACTCTGGATAACGAAGCTAAGCCTAATTATCATAACTGCGTACATTAACATGATCGCAAGCATTCGCATAAATTAATACGATTACCTCCGTGATTATCATAATTTATGCATACATTACACACATTAACATAATTTATGCGACTTACACATTTCTGGAAATTTAATTAATTAAATTTACTTTTATTAATTTTTATCAAAATTTCATAATCGAACATATACAACACCTCCCCTACCCCACCGCCCCCTCATGAAGGAAAACTGCCCGTGGAAGCATATATCACAGAACTACTTCCTGGACGACTGTGAAAAAGAACCTTCAAAAGAGCTTTAAAACTCATCGGATTTGTCTCCAGCACAAGTAAATATTCTGATTCTTGCGAGGATCATTCCATGTGACCTCTGCTAAGAGACAAGTAGGGGGCAGCACAATTCCCCGCCACGAACTCGGGGCTTTGCCGGGCGAAAACAAGCCGCCACTCAACCGGCACCGAATGTACAGCGGAGCACGAAGGCGAGAGGCCGAGAGGCAGAGGTCGCAATCGGGTACCCGATACCCGTACCCTACCCGATACCCGGCTACCCGTACCCAGTCGGGTACGGGTACCCGTTTGCGACCCTGGTGCGGCCGGGTACGGGTACGGGTAGGCCGTGAGTCACTGCTGAGTAACCGTTTGTCACTCTTTTCCAAACGTCTTGTCTCTTCTCACAATTCAAGTTCCTAGAATCAACCCACCCGCGCCTGCAACATGGCTTCATCCCAGAGGTCGCAATCGGGTACCCAATACCCGTACCCTACCCGGCCGGGTACGGGTACGGGTACCCGTTTGCGACCCTGGTGTGGCCGGGTACAGGTACGGGTAAGGAATCAAAACCCTAAATTTCGATTTAAAGCTTTCGTGACTGCAGGAATTCATCTTCTTGGTTCTTTCGGTAAAGTCACGTAGAAGGGAAGTAAAAATTATTTTTATTATTTTATTACTTCCCTTCTACGTGACTTTACCGAAAGAACCAAGAAGATGAATCAAAACCCGTTTGCGACCTCTGCCGAGAGGGCGAGAGGCCGAGAGAGAGAGCGACATCATTGTGGTGAGCACGAGGAAGCCACCGCCACCGCCGCCCCTCCCCTCTCCCAAGTATCACGTGGAGGCAGCGACGATCTCCGGGGCAGCCGCGTCTATCTCGCGCGCACCGGTGACTCAGGCCCGGTGTCCAAATCCCCCCGGCGCTCACCTGCCGGGCAATTTAACGCGTAAATGAGTGCCAGCGGGGGTTGAAATTGCACCGATTGGTTACGCGGTGAGAGCCGTGCTCCCCGCCGGCGGGCACGAGGCGCCATCGCCCGCCGGTGACGGACGGCTGGCGCACGGCCGAGTGACGACACGTCAGCTGCTGCCACGTCGCAGGCAGCGGAGGCAGTGACAATGGGGGACCGTTCAGCGATTCGTCAGGGTCCGTCTCGCTGCAGGCATCCCGCCCGCTCTCGCTCGCTCACCCGATCGTTCACTCGCCGGCTCATTCGTATGCACACTCGCTCGCTCACCCGCTCGCTCGCCCGCCCGCCCGCCCGCTCGCTCGCTCACACCCGCATTCGCTCGCTCGCTCACCCACTCGCACACCCACCCACCCGTTCACAATCTCACTCGCACCCTCAGAGGCCCAGTCAATCACCTGCCGGTTTCGCAAGGCTTAATCTAGCAGTTGAGTCTGATTTGCAAGAGTGAACTGGGTCACCAAAATGCAAAAATGGATGATGATGATGATGACTAGAATGGTGATGACGTCCCCGTTACGACGCAAGGATGATAACGTTTTCACTGACAAGGAGGGCTTTGGAAAAAAAAAATCCGTTGAGCGCATCAGGAGCTAAGCCTCACTCAGGTAAGACGGTGGAAAGGAAGATGGGGATGACTGGCGAAAGCTAGTCGAGTGAAACCCACCTCACCACAGATCTCCTTTCTCGCCTTCACAGACTGTTGGGGCAAGTGCTGTTAGCGAGCACCTACGAAAGCCGGTACAGCACACGAGGGCGTGGGTGGCCAGCACCATGCCTGGGCGTATTTTACTCCTGAATGGCAAATTTAACATATTATATCAGGTACTCATTTGAGGCTGAGTCAACTTAGGGGAAGACGCAGAACTGGATCAAACGATCATCATTGGTGTTGGCCGTGATCATGTTATGACGATGTATAAACAGGTGCCAACATGCTGTCTAGAGAGTTTGAAATACTTTAAATATTTAACAGGAGGCCATAATGGGGAGGGTTCAACAAAACAGGGAGGGAGTTGAGGCACTTGATGAAGAGATGCAGAGTCCCATCACCACCACGACCATCACCATCATCACCTCCACCCTCATCACCACGACCACCACGACCATCAACACTTCCGCCACCACCACCAACACCTCCACCACAAACAACCGCTGTTCGCCACAAAGTCGTCGTGACGTCATCAAGGCACGTGTGCCAGTCTAGGTGCACCTTGAGAACGAGTGAAGTGTTATGAGTCTTTACTGTAACCGACCCACAACACAGAGGTATGTCACGGGACAGACCCAGGTGTTATGGGTTAACCAACGAATGACTGACAGATGCACCGCCCGTGCACCCCACCTCCACCAACACACCACCACCACCTCTACCATCACCACCGTCTCACCTTCGGGCTCGTCACGTGGCAGGGGCTTGCTCTTGCGTGGCCGCACGAGCTTCCAGGGCGGCACGGGTGGCGAGCGCGGGGGCGGCACGAGCGGGGAGCTGCGAGTGCGGCTCACGTGGAGGAGGTGCGGCCACACGGGGGAGAGGCCGGCCTCACGCAGCTTCTGGGCCGCGTCCGCCTGCGTGTGCGTGTGTGCGTGTGTGCGTGTGCGCGTGTGTGTGTGTGTGTGCGTGTGTGCGTGTGCGTGTGTGCGTGTGTGCGTGTGTGTGTGTGCGTGTGTGTGTGTGCGTGTGCGTGTGTGCGTGTGTGTGTGTGTGTGTGTGCGTGTGTGCGTGTGTGTGTGCGTGTGGGAGCGGTAGTGTAGCCGTTAGAGCTCTGCGCTACGAACCCGGCGACCCGGGTTCGATTACCGCTCACGGCCAACACCCAGTGACGATTATCTGAACCGGTCCTGGGCCTCCCCTAGGTCGACTCAGCCTGAAATGAGTACCTGGTGCGGTGTGTAAACATCGTCACTGGGGAGACAAAGGCGGTCGGGCGTGGTGCTGGCCACCTCCCTCCTCGTGTACCGTTCCGGCCTTTATCGGTGCTCACTAACAACACTTGCTCCTATAGTCTGTTAAGGCCATATGGGGGATCTTTGTTTTTGTGCGTGTGGGTGGGGGGGCGGTACAGGAGGGGTCACAGGTGGTGCATTTTCCAGTCATCTCAGTCTGTAAACGTCATGGCACCTAGGTCTGTTCTGTGACCTCCGGCCAGCGGGCATTCTTCGACATTTCACGTGGCCGAAAAGTACACATAGCCTGATACAAGCGTCGTGGTGACGTCTCCACCACTTTGTGACAAATGGCAGTTGTTGTTATTGTTGGGGAAGTGGTATGCCACACGAGGGGGTGGGTGGCAAACATCAGTGGCGATGTTTACACACCGCACCAGGTACTCATCTGATGCTGAGTCGACCTAGGAGAGCCCCAGGACCGATTCAGATAATCTTCACTGGTGTTGGGCGTGAGCCGGAATCGAACTCGGGCTGCCGGGTTTGTAGCGCAGCGTAGCGCTAACCGCCGCACTACCGCCCCCCCGCAACATACATACATACACACATACACGCACACTGACACTCACCATCCTGCCCAGCACAGAGAAACTTTCACTGCCACTGGCTGGACACCTGTAGCTCGCGAACACCACCACCTCCGGCTTGTCGGGCACCGTCCCAAAGTTAGCGCTCGATCTCTCTGGAGGGAAACGGTCAGTCATTCGGAGAGTCAGAAAATCAGTCGGTCAGGCAGATGGACAGAGAGACAAGCCACCGGCTTGCGAGAGTCAGGTAATACGTCGGTGTGAAAGTTAGATAATCCGTAAAACGGTCAGCCAGCGACACATTTAGAAACAAGCATTGAGATTATATTATTTTGCTGCTAAAAATTTCGACGTGATAAGCCACTTTGTTGGGCTATCATTTGTGGCCAGGTTGCTAGATCTGAAAAATAAGTTAATAGGCCAGTGGGCTTTACCTGGTAAGATGAAAAGTTTATTTTTATTTAAGTGAATTGTTTAACATTCCTTTACTTTGCAAACCTATTGTGTGTTGTATTGTTTGTTGTTGTAACGTTCATCATCAGATTCCTCCTGTAGTCTGAATAAATATTCCCATTCTGATTCAATCAGACGTTCAGACAGGCAATGGGGGCAATCCACCAGTTAGAGAGTCAGGCAACCAGGGACGCAAAAAAACTATTTTCACATTACCATGCAAGGCTCACATAGCTATGTAGCTCTTTTTCAACGGTTTGATTTATCTTCACTTGTGTTTGTCGTGGTCAAATCTTGTCATCAAAAGTTAGTCGACTTCCTGTTGTCCAATCAATTCCATATTTTGCACACGTACTCAGATCCGGTGACAATGCATGCATGTATCAAAATCAGCATCACGTAATCAATTAATTGGCTCTTTTAAAGCAATTAACATTTTGTATGGACGGCTTATTCATTAAATATTTATGTGGGTAGGTCAAAAACGCCGCGGTCCCTAAACTCTGTAATCGCCTCGCCCAAGAAGCAGGCGCCGCGTGTCTCAGGCGCATCACTGACAAACTTCTCGACCGTGAGTTAAACGAAGTTGTTAATAAAACCGTTGTTTTTAAAAAAAACTTTTTTTAAGGAGTTCATTCAGAAACGACCTGGCCACAAATGATTGCTCAACAAAGCGGCTCATCACGTGGCAATGTACAGCAGCCAAACTCTCGTGATGTTGATTCTGAATGTGGAGGGAAAGACCAGAGGAGCCGTAGAAAAAAATCCACACGACCACGGGGAGAACATGCAAAACTGCAAATATACAGCAGCAGGCGTCAGGGTCGGGATCGAACCCACAACCTCCTGTATACCAGGCGAGGGATATAACACCTCGCCACCAAGGCCCGAAGGCCCTAAACGTCGGGGTGACTCACAACAAACGGCACTCTCTCCGTTGTAAGCGACGAGAGTCGACGTGGTTTCTCGAATCAAATTGAAGAGCGGGGAGTGTCCAATGTGCGTGCGCACGTGTATTTTGCCGAACGGCGCGATCCGATTATAGATACCCCATTAAAACAGCAGGGAGAAAAGAGGAATGGAAACAGTGCATTACGTCACAGCCCCCCACCCGCCCACCCCCACACGTCTGCCACCAATTCCAATACGATGAATTATTCTATCTCTTCATGCCTCTCCTCTGTAAGATACGAAGCAATCGCCTTCACAATGATCAATCGGCCATTTAAAAAAATATAAAAATAAGAGGGGCCATTTAGAAATCGGCGGAGTATCTGTAAATGGATCGCCCTGTACGTACGCGTTATTTACATGCCGGCGATCCCGGGTCACGGTGCAGCGGGAGAGGCACGTGGGGGGAGAGGCACCTCTGATTAACACGGTTGGTTACATACGACGATGAGAATGAAGTTGAGCGTACAACGTTAAGTACATGAATAGGTTATAATAGTAGGTTTTTACCCTTTTAACTGGTACAAAACTGACACCTTTATTCAAGGCATCATGTTTGCAATGACCACAACATTCTACGTGACTTTACCGAAAGAACCAAGAAGATGAATCCCTGCAGTCACGAAAGCTTTAAATAGAAATTCAGGTGTCAGGATGTTTGCAAGGAAATAATGAGCGCATTAACCACACGTACTTATGGCAAACAGACAAACATGCAAACACGACACAAACAACCTCCCACCTTCAGGCACTGGCGACACAGATTCCGAAGGTGCGGCCTTCCTCTTGTCCTTCTCCAGCTCCTTCCCTTTCCGTCGGCCGCCCTCCTTCCCATCCGTCCTGTCTGCGGAAGCGACAGCGAGCACCGGGTCACCTGGGGGGGGGGGGTCCCCCCGTTCCCCTCCCCCACCCCCCCCCCCCCCGCCCCCCCCCAACAGATTCGGCCTCGCAGACAACGGCGGCCGTGGCCCGTCCGGCGCCGGCAACGTTCGCCGCACGGCGAAGAGGTTCGCGGTTTGAATCCGGCGGGCCGCCCTGGTTAATACTGTGTATTAACCGTGAAGTAATAAGTTACCGCGGTTCTCATTAAAGGTTTCCCCTGTGTCACGAATGAGCGTCGCATCCCTGACAACAACAAAAATAATACCACCCACGCGCCGTCTCCTGCGTGAGCACACGTTAAATGCTCCCGCGGCGCCATCCGAAAAGAGTAGGCTTGGCGTGACGGGCCCAATGGGTCAAATCTGAACAATTAAACACACGGCAAATTACTCAAATTGGGATAACACGAAGCAGCAACGTCGTCCCCTGCTGTGAAACCACTCCACGACAGTGTCCGTGACACGCAGCACGTATGAATGTTAGACTTCTTTCACGCCTTACGTAGTCACCCGTGCTAATCGGAGGTGCGGGCGAAGGACAACAAACTAAACACAGCAGCGCCTTCATTCGTGATAGCACTCGAGACGGATATGAATGGCACAACAACAGAATGCGCGTACACGTTTCATTCTGTGATAAACAGCCTGTGCACAGACTGCAATTTTAAATATGATAATAAATAATAGTCTCATTGCCGTATTTCGAGATTATTTTAGAGCATTTTTTTTTGACAATCTGCTGTTTGCACAGCCCACTGCTGCAGCGTTTTCTCTTTAAAATAAAAAAATAAAAACGCACGTAGAATCCACAGCGCAATCATCGGCTGCGACTGACAAAACTCAGCAGGACCCTCCTGAAAAAGAGTCATGAGGCTCTGCGAGGCTGGGCAAACACGCACAACGATAACTTCCGGCTGTCACGTCCGATCCGCTGAAAATCATCGTCGCCACTCATTACTCATCCTGCGCCTCTCGCGCTGCGCATCTCGCAGCAGGGGGCCCCGGGGCCCACGATGACAAGCGGCCAGCAGCAGAAACATTTCTTGAATCGAGATAATGACGCGCGGAACCATCGCTACGGAAGCGACCGCGGGGGCCCAACTCGGAACGAAACGACGACGCTCAGCCCCCTCCATCCCGCACCCACCGGCTGGCGTCCCACGCTCGGCGGCCTTGGGGGGCGCCTCCTTCCTGCAGTCCTTGCCGTGCGCCGTCGCGGGGGGCTCGGCCGCGGGGTTGGGGGGACCGGGATCGGCCGCCGCCGCGGCCGGCGGGGGCTCTTCGACCGCCGGCTCCGCCGGGACCCCCGGGGTCGCGTGCTCCTCTGGGCGAGCCCCCTCTCCGTCCTCCGGGGGCAGGCGGAATTCGGGCAGCAGCTCACGTAGCAGGCCCCAAACGTGGGCAGCGTGGGCCACCCTGGGGCGGGCGGGCGGGCACAAAGGCAAGGGGCAGGCTCGTTAGAAGACCCGTCGGTCAGTTAGACGGACGGGCAGACAGACGGTTGGACAATAAACGATGAGAAAAATCAGCCAGCAATGCAGTAAGTCAGTTGGGCCAATGAGGGCAATTAGTCACGTAAGCAATCAGTCAGAAAGTCAGACAATCAGGCACGCAGTGAGCCAGTCAGAGAGTAAGACAATTAGGTCATCAGTCAGACAAACATTAAGTTAGTTATTCAGTCAAATATTTAGTCAATCAGTCCGCTAATTAAGGAGGCAATTATTTCACCTGAGGGTTCAGCAAGCTAGGCAAATTAGTCTGTGGATAAAATAATCAAGCAGCCAGTACTGAAGTCAATCAGTCAGTTGGGTGTTAAATTGTTAAGTCAGTCAGTTGCTGAATCAGTCAGTTAATCAGTGAGTCAACCCAATAAGATAGACATTCTATCAGTCAGTCAGCCGTTCGGTCAAATCATTCACTCACATTTCCATCACTAAAAACACTCAGTTTGCATCATAATTGGCATTGAACATCGCTTTAAATCTGTACCAGGACAGGAGCGCTGTTGTTGTTGTTGTCCTTGATGTTGTTGTGATGCTGGGCAGACACAACGTGTGCCAAGTTACACTGATTACTCCTGAATGGTGCTCGCAGGCTCCTCCGCAAGATGTAAATATAGCCTTAAATGTCAGCGCACACCACGCTCGTGAGTTTGTGCCACCGTGCAAATGGCATGGGAAATTGCCCAGTGAGCCCAGACGGATGGAGCTAAAGCGTCAACCGTTTCAGCCTTGTTTGGAAGGCATTCACAGGAAGGACGAGAGGTGGCCGAGTGGCTCAAAGGTCAGAGGCGCTGAGCCGGCAACGCAGAGACCCTGGGTTCGAATCCGGGTTTTGTGCCACTGCCCGTGATTAAAAGCGGTTGCCCTCAAGTGTACTGAGAGTTGATGAGCTTAGACTAATCACCAATGACTGTGTAATCTTTTTCATTTCCAGCGATGATCCTAGATCAATATAATTTTATACATTGCCCTCGATGGATGAATGAGTGAGTGGGTGAGTAGCTGAGTGAGTAAGTGGCTGAGTGAGCAAGTGGCTGAGTGAGCTGGTGAGTGAGCGAGCGAGCGAACAAGTGATTGAGCAACTGAGTGGTTTTATTGAACAGCTAAGTGAGTGAGTGGCCGTGTGTGTGTGGCTGAATTAGTGAGTGAGCGAATGAGTGAGCGAGTGAGCGGGGTGAGTGACGGACCCATCCACACACAGTGTCCTGCGGCTGTCACTCACCGTAGAGGGATGACTTCAGGGATCCAGCCGGTGAGGCAGTGCAGCACCGTGAACTCTCCCAGCTCCCCGTGGCCACTCCGCCCCACACAGCTAACACACAAAGACAAAGATTTGCTGCGGTGGTGAGATGTTAACTACCTAACCTGGCATACAGGAGGTCGTTGGTTTCAATCCCGACCCTGACGCCTGCTTTATAGGGTAAACCACGGTGGTGAGATGTTAACTACTTTATCCGGTAAAACCTCCTGTCGTTGGGGTCGATCCCGATCCTGGCATCTGCTGTGTATTTGGGGTTTGCACGTTCTCCCAATGGTCGTGTGGAATTTTCTTCAGGTCCTCCGGTTTTAACCCTCCACATTTAGAATGAACATGCGTTTAGAGCATTTGACTGCAGTGAAATTCCA
This sequence comes from Entosphenus tridentatus, assembly GCA_014621495.2. Classification (NCBI taxonomy): domain Eukaryota; kingdom Metazoa; phylum Chordata; class Hyperoartia; order Petromyzontiformes; family Petromyzontidae; genus Entosphenus; species Entosphenus tridentatus. The sequence goes on along the minus strand of JAAXLI020001344.1, from coordinate 64,108 downwards.
CATTGATAACCCACTTGTGACTTACAGTGAGGGAAAAAAGCATTTGATCCTCTGCTGATTTTGTACATTTACCCACTGACAAAGAAATGATCAGTCTATAATTTTAATGGTAGGTTTATTTGAACAGTGAGAGACAGAATAACAACAAAAAAATCCAGAAAAACGCATGTCAAAAATGTTATAAATTGATTAGGAGCACTCCCTTTAAGAGTGTGCTCCTAATCTCAGCTCGTTACCTGTATAAAAGGCACCTGGGAGCAAGAAATCTTTATGATTGAGAGGGGGTCAAATACTTATTTCCCTCATTAAAATGCAAATCAATTTATAACATTTTTGACATGCGTTTTTCTGGATTTTTTTGTTATTCTGTCTCTCACTGTTCAAATAAACCTACCATTAGAATTATAGACTGATCATTGCTTTGTCAGTGGCCAAACGTACAAAATCAGCAGGGGATCAATTACTTTTTTCCCTCACTGTAATTGGCTTATCATTTGTGGCCAGGTCGCTTCTGAAAAAGAGCTATATAGCTCAGTGGGCCTCCCTGATGTAAAATTAGTTGAATAGTTAGACTGCTGTTGGCGGGCACTTATGAAGGCCGGCACGGCACACGAGGGGGTTGATGGCCAGCACCACACCACGCCAGACAGACACACTGCACCAGGTACTCATTTAAGACTAAGTTGACCTAGGGGAGGCCCAGGAGTGGTTCAAATATGAAGCACAGATGTTGGCTGTGAGCGGGAATTGAACTCGGGTCACCGGGTTTGTAGCGCAGCGCGCTAACCACTGTGCCACTACTCCTCACGTGCGCATACAAAGACAAAGATCCCGTATAGCCTCAACAGACTGTTAAGGCAAGTGATGTTAGCGAGCACCTATGAAGGGCAACAATGCTACACGAGGGGGTGGGTGGTAAACATCACTCACGGCCGCATTTGAGGCTGAGTCAACCTAGAGGAGACTCAGCACAAGTATAGCCTGAACAGACTGTAGGAGCAAGTGCTGTTAGCGAACACCTAACAGCACACAAGGGGGTCGGTGGCCAGCGCCACGCCCAGCCGCCTTTGTCTCCCTAGTGGCGATCTTTTACACACCGCACCAGGTACTTAATTTGAGGCTGAGTCGACCTAGGGGAGGCCCAGATAATCGTCACTGGTGTTGGCCGTGAGCAGGAATCAAACCCGGGTCGCCAGGTTCGCAGCGCAGCGCGCTAACAGCTACACGACCGCTCCCCCACACGTGTGTGCACAGACGCACCAACACGCTGTTCTGTTTTGCTCCGATGAAACGAAGCTCGCTTCCCCGTATTTTCTTTAAAGGGGGGAGAGAAAAGCGAAGCGTTTATTCATTGGGAAACTGCAAATGGAGCGTGAGCTTCAGAGCGATGGTTCACCAAACTTTCATCTCTGGAGGCTGCCACTAACCTCGGAGACGACCTCCTCAAGGTCACGTCCCTTGCACGGTACGCGTGCACACAAAGACACGCAAGCACACACACACGCGCGCGCACAAAGACAAAGATCCCCCGTATAGCCTTAACAGACTGTAGGGGCAAGTGCTGTTAGCGAGCACCTATGAAGGCCGGAACGGTACACGAGGGGGTGGGTGGCCAGCACCACGCCCGACCGCCTTTGTCTCCCCAGTGGCGATGTTTACACACCACACCAGGGTACTCATTTAAGGCTGAGTCGACCTAGGGGAGGCCCAGGACCGGTTCAGATAATCGTCACTGGTGTTGGCCGTGAGCGGGAATCGAAACCGGGTCGCCAGGTTCATAGCGCAGCGCGCTAACCGCTACACCACCGCTCCCCACACAAACAAAGACACACGCGCACACACAAGCACGCACGCGCACACGCTCACTCACACAAGCACACGTGCACACACGCATATCCGTCGCCCGCGCGCGGGCTCTTTCATCATCGTTTACCTAATTTCCCACGCAACAGACAGCGCCAGTTGTCCCGATTCAGCCCGACTTTGGGTCAGATCTCGCTCCCCCGAATTCGAGCCGAAGGGGCGACTGGAGTTGGCTGAAAATAAAAGGGGGTGTGCGCTTCCACAGCGCTCCCACGGACTAGAGCCAATCAGGTGAGTCAGGGGCGACGCTGGGCGCCACACAGAGGTCGCAACCGGGTACCCGATACCCGTACCCTACCCGATACCCCCGTTTGCAACCCTGGTGCGGCCGGGTATGGGTACGGGTAGGCCGTGAGTCACCGGTGAGTAACCGTTTGTCACTCATTTCGGGTAGGGTACGGGTAGCGGACGGGTACCCGTACCCGGCCGGGTACGGATACCCGTTTGCGACCCTGGTGCGGCCGGGTACGGGTAAGGAATCAAAACCCGTTTGCGACCTCTGGCGCCACGGTGCTTCAGAGATGTCAACTGGTATACAGGAAGTCGTAGGTTCGATCCCGACCCTGACGCCTGCTGTGTATTTGGAGTTGGTGTGTCTCTCTCTCTCTCGCTCATTACGGTGGCTAGAAGATGTTAACTACCTCGCCTGGTATACAGGAAGTCGTGGGCTCGATCCCGACCCTGACGCCTGTGTGTATTTGGAGTTTGCGTGTCTCTCTCCCCGTGGTTGCGTGGATTTTTCTCCGGGTCCTCCAGTTTTTCCCTTCACATTTAGAAACATGAGTTTTAGAGTATTTTGCTGCTATAAAGAGCTACATAGCTCAGTAGGACGTACCTGGTAAAATAAAATAACATCAGAAATGTGTGACAACATTTCAAGACCGCCGTTCATTTAGCAACATTAAATGTCAATTATTAAATTATATTGGGCTGGATTCCTGCCTGCCTAAATTCGCAGATGTGTGCAATATGTTATCATACTGTAATACATTCAATTTCAACCCCCATGAAGCTTGCAGGGCTGAATGGAGTTCAAAAGAGCTCACAACAAAGCACATCGTGAAAGACACAACACAGAAGATCCCTTGGTTTATCTTCCACGAAGCTCATGGTCCACCCTAAACCGCATCCAATGCACAAACCACGGCAGTAGATGCGGATACCTGATGCCCAAACAAAAATGTTTAAACTCTCCAGTGTGCGACTGACTGTGCTCATCCAAAACAGACCGTACAACGTATAACGACGTAATGCCCGATCCACAAATACGAAGGAGACATCACAGCGATGATGATGATACATCTTCTTGGTTCTTTCGGTAAAGTCACGTAGAAGGGAAGTAATAAAATAATAAAAATAAAACAATAAAATAATTCTCACGACGTTTCGGCCACAATGCAAGTAGCCGTCTTCGACAGACCTGGTTTTCACCTGAAAACCAAGAAGATGAATCCCTGCAGTCACGAAAGCTTTAAATCGATGATGATACACTTCGCTGCTCCTGATGCAGTTATCTGGCTTGACCACCTGAATGGCTGGCTGGAGGGAGGAAGGGCAAGATGTCATCAGAAGAGGATCATCGTCTTCTTGGTTCTTTCGGTAAAGTCACGTAGAATGGAAATAATAAAATAAAACATTATAAGATAATTCTCACGACGTTTCGGCCACAACGCAAGCAGCCGTCCTCAGGTGAAGACCAGGTCTGTCTCCCCGACATGTTTTATTTTATTATTTTATTACTTCCCTTCTACGTGACTTTACCAAAAGAACCAAGAAGATGAATCCCTGCAGTCACGAAAGCTTTAAATCGAAATTTGAGGATCATCGTCTTTCATTACTTAATGCAAGCGCTTTTAATTTATTTGAGTAACCTGCACAGTTTATTAGTTGCTGAAAAGATGATGTTGATCAAAATGCAGTGGAAACATCACAGAAGGAAAAGATTGTCCAGCATTTGTGACGCACATTAAAGTAATACACATTGCACACAAAAAAGGAGGGAGGGAGGGAGGGACACTTAGACTCTTGGCAAGGCTGTAGGAGGGTAGATTTGACGACGCCGTTCTTCTAGTCACGTGTCAAACCATGGATGTATTCTGTAAAACAAATGAGCCATGTTTCCTAAAGATAAACAAGGGAGTGATCGTGTCGGGTGACATTCTGCCCTCATTGCCCGCGATTCTGACGTGGCAGGGAATTCGAGCCGCAGCCCAAATCCACATCCCAACCGGAGTTGAGAAGAAAACAAATATTAGAAATGCACCGCAGGAACGACGACTCGAGTGGGAGAGTAAAGGTTGACCGAACTCTAAAGTCAAGTGGCCCGGAGATACGAGAGATCAAACACTGAATTTATTCACTTCTTTCGCACCATATGTAGCCAACCATGCTAATCGGAGGTGCGGGGGAAGGACAACAAACTGAACACAACAAGTAGTTTTAAAGAAAGAATTTTCAATCTAGATTCTTTAAAAGTCCATAGCTCCAGGGGCTTCCTAATATCGGAAGGAAGAGCGTTCCAGACGGCCGCAGGTGCACATCTGAAAGCACACGATGCAGTGCTGCGAGGATGACCGGAGTTTCCATCATGACTTATGCTCTTCAACAACTTTCGATTTAAAGCTTTCGTGACTGCAGGGATTCATCTTCTTGGTTCTTTCGGTAAAGTCACGTA